>CAUYRT010094327.1:0-65958 GCA_963574885.1 Lepilemur ruficaudatus | reverse complement strand
CAGAGTAGATTTTTGAATGTAACAAGATAAGTCAACTTGAGTGGTAATATATTTTGGGAAATCAGCTCACTACAAATTGTGACTGTAAACATTGTACTGTAAATGCTTTGTAGTTTTCCCCCAATAAAAAAAAAAAAAAGGAATTCTTGTCAGTTGTTGTATGGAAACCACAAAAACAAAGGAGAACCTCAAGTGGTTGGTTGAAATCAGCTGTGAAGCAAGTCTTTTGAAAGGGCTGATTTATGTTTAATCTTTAGGAAAAAAAGTGTCATGGCAGTTAGCAAGGGAGGAGGTGTAAAGAGGTATGTCTGAACTCTGGTACCATTGTGACCAAGAACTCAGTTTTTAATCATTCTCTGGGGTCCCTTTGGCTAATAGGGGTCTGTTCAGTTGCTTGGGGGGCTTCGGATTTAATTTTTATATCTGAAGAACTTCCTAAAAATAATTTCTTTATTGAGAAGATAATATTTCTACCTCACACAATTCATTAAAAACACCTCTCTATAGCTGCTGGTAACCCTTAGTCTCTTTTTTGAATTGTTATTAATATTATGGCTTTTTCTTCTTTTATTTTTTAATGTTTTAAGGTTCTTATTTTTTTTCCTACCTAACTTCCTACTTCCTTTTATTTACTTTTGTGTCTGGTGCTTTACTAAATAATCTATTTTTAAATTATTGGGCCATATCTGCAAGGTTTCCAATAATTTTTCTATACTGAAAATCTAAGGAATACACTAAATGAACATTCTCTTGGGCATAACATCTATTTTAAAACAATGAATCTATCACTTTAGTTGTGGAAAAATACAAATTCTAACATGTTGTGTTGCTTTTAAAGTTGTTTTTAGATCTTTCCCTAACCTTTTATTTCAATGGAAATCTTTAGTGTTTACAACTCAGACTGTTTGGAAGTTACAATGGAATGGTGATTGCATGCATTTTAAATATACTGATTTAAATAGGAAGAAAATGTTTCAGAAGAGAGAAAACAAACAAAAAATCTTTTGAAAAACATTACTGAAAATTTTGTGCAGTTCTTAAGGCTTCCAAGTTCTTTTTCTGAAAATAATAAATCTTCATTCAGTACAATCTATACTTTTTCTACTAGTTAAGAATATCTTTAGTGTATTCTTGGGAAATTATGCAAAAATAATTTATTTCCTTAAGTCTCTTATGTTTTTAAATATAAAAGAGGTAGAAATTGAATAAGAAATTATCTAGTGAATAAAAATTACATATTCTAATGTCTAAAATATGGTTTAGAAAATTAATTAAACTCAATTTTCTTTTTATGGATATTAACAATCATAGCTGAAAATTAAGGCAAAAATACTAGAACCCATTGCTACTACTGATAAATTGATATGTTCCTTTGTTAGATCTTAACATAATTATAAAACATTTTCTCAAAAATTATTTTCTCCATAGCAAGTCTTATTACTGCTTGGATAATTGACTATAAGAATTCTTAATGACTCAAATAAATTATGTCCCAAAAGTTAACTAATAATTTCATCAGGCTGTGTAACATTTTTAGGCCATCCCACAAATGCCTCTTTAACTTATAATATTATTGAAATAAAATTATATTTAATAAAGGAATATAGTAGGAAATAATTACAACAGTATACTTTAAAGAGAAAAACAATAAAGCTAAACAAAATTTTAAAAGTTATTTGAGAAGATAAACACAGACTTAAAGATTCTGAAAACAACTTTTGGGCACATACATGGGTTTGAAATGTTGATGGCATTTTTTTTATCATGACTAAATTTACTTTAAACTCATGTTTTGTTGTGTGTGTATGTTTGTTTGTTTTTTAGCAGCTTGTCCAAAGAAATTCCACCTCCCCACCCCATCTCAATGAACCATGCCTTCTGATATTCGTGCCCCTGGGAAGTCCCCTTTGACACTGAATCTGCTATGGTCTTGTGTAGCAAACAGAAAACAGTAGAAAAGATGCTCAATGACTTTGGAGGTCAAGTTACAAGAAGCCATGCAGATTTTGCCTTGATCTTTTATAACACTTGCTGTGGGGAAGCTAGTTCCATATAAGAAGTCCAAACACCCTGAGGCTGATATGCTGTGAGGATGCTCAAAGCAGCCAAGTTGGACAGGCCAGGTAGAAAATGAGGGAGGGAGGCTAGGGAGGGAGGGAAAAGAGAGAGGTTTGTGTGGGCAGAGTGTGTGTAAGCATGCTGGCTAGTTTCCCGCTGTTTGAACCATCTCAGCTGAAAAATCAGTTATGTGTAAAGAAATGCTCACTTGGATATCTATCCCAGTGGAGCCCTTGAATAACTCCAATCCTAGCCACCACTTTGTGGTTATTCATTGAGAGGCACCAAGCAAGAACCACCCAGCTGAGCCCAGTTAACCATGAAAGGTAATAATAAATTGTTGTTTTAACCCACTAAGTTTTGTTGTTACACAATAAGGAACTGGACGTAGTTTTCCCTTCTGAAACGTATAGCACCAACACTAAATTGCTTTCCTCAACTAAAATTAAGAGGGTGTAGAGAAAAGAAAATCTTTTTGATTTATAAACAGTACTTGCAAAACTTTTTAGTAAAGACCTACAGAGTCATAACAAAGGTATAATATTATTATATTCTATAATATTCTCTGTGTCACTGACAGGTCATAGATAACCACCCAGATTTATTTGTTTATGTATGCAAATACATATCTTAATGTAGTCATTTTTCAACACAAACATAATCCTGCACCCTAGAGAGATTTTAATGCAGTCATAAAATTGGAATCAGAAGATTCAATTTAGTCCAACTTTCTTTTTTGGGGGGACCATGGCTTTATCTGAAAAAAAGTAGGACTATTACATGTTGTATTAGAACATAAAATTAAATTCAGCTATCTCAGAGGACAAGTTCAGATTTAATAAAAATAAATGTGACTCCTCATTCATTCAAAGAAACACACTCTCATTTTCCTACAGATGCTTCAGTAAAGAGAACACTAATCTAATTATAGTATTTAAAAAAATAAATTGTCTTTGTGCTTGCCATAAAATAAACAACACAGCTGCAGGGCCTGCTGAGCTTCACTTATTAAAGAAAATACCTTTTGATGATTAACAAAGGCAGATTTGTTTGAAACGTGAATATGTTTACTAGAGTCTTTGGATGGAGGAGATTTTCAAAAAGGGAGGATTTCAATGAAATGAGGAAAATGTAAACCTAGATAATTAGAGTTAGATAACTTTTGTTCCCTTTTGATTTACAGTATTGGCAGGGGTGAAAGTTGGGGATAGAAAAGAATAAACAAGGAAAGAAAAATATTCATTTCCTGAAAAACAATCTCTAATTATTTTTTCACACAGAACTTTTACATTAAGACCTTTTGGGTATAACAATTTAAAAACCATATTGCCTAAATCAGGTACTGGAGAGTTTGGCTTTTAACCTTGGGTGAGATTTAGCTATAACTCCCTGAGCAGGTAGAGCTCACCTGTGTTTTACCATTGCAGGATTATCAGGACACTAATAATGGGAAAGTTTTCTAAAAACTGGGCATTGGGCACAAAGTTAGCTATGATATCATCTAAACTGGGATACGTTTGAGAATGAAGAAGGCATTACTAATAATTAATTAATAATATGATGGGGAATGCATAAATTATCACTGTCCCAGGCAAACTGGAATATATGGTCACCATACATAGAGAAAATTTCATTAGCATCAGCAGGGTCTGCCTATGTAGATTATTGTAGGACTAGAAGAAGACGCAGAAGAGGGTTAAACTCTTTGAAAGTTCATGGTTCACTAATGGCAGAATAAAATACAGATCTCCTACTGCTTTTCCAAAACAATTGCAGCAAAGACCCCCACTACTGGTTACCTAAGAGGCTTACTATTAGGCATATATTTTGGTTTGTGGAAACACGTTACAAAAGATCCTGCAAAACTACAAATGTTATCTCTGTGTGCTTCAGTTTTAAACCAACACCACCAAATAACTCAGCCAGGGGAAATTTAGTATATTAGCAACCTATTTCCTTGTTAAAGAAGGAACAGGGTCCCAAGGAAATAGATCGCAGGACAGGCATTTTTTGGTGAGAGTATCCACATAAAAGGAAACGTCCAGAGCACTGGGAGGCGCAGCAGCAGCAGCAGGGTAAACACAGATACCCTACAAGCCATTTCTCATATCATAAAGCTTACCAGCCACCTTAGAATAACTGTCCTCTAAACCCAAAGAGCAACATTTCCACAGCAATATTTTTTTATTGTTGTTGTTCTACAGCTATTCACATTTGTTTTCTTGTCCTTATCTCATATTTTCTTACCAGAGTTCATAGACCATAACAAATCTCTCCTATAAATACTTGAATTTCATACAGCATATGTGCAAGTGTGAATTAAAGAGACTAAACAAATTGAAAATATACACTACTTCTTCCACTAGAATTGTGGGCTTGTTATGATGCTCTCATATACTGCCTTCAATATCTTCAAGTGAGAAGGAGATCTGTGCAATCATAGAAGGGAGTTATCCACAGTGTGGGCCTCACAACAAGCTGGAAAAGGGCAGACAACCTGGTTTCACAAGAACAACAAATTCCACATATAACCAAGCTTTGTTCAAGATTCCTAGCAGGTGTGCCAAGTGGGTTATTTTTCCCCCCTCCTGTGATGTTAGGGAGTAGCCCAGAAGACTACCCTTGCTTCTGATACTGATTGTAAGTTTCGGGGTCCCCAAGACCATTTAGTTTCCAGAATTCACTACAAGGACTCGCAGAACTCACGGAAAGCTATTATACTGATAGTTATATTTTATTGCAGTAGAAGGATACAGATTAAAATCACCTGAGGGAAGAGACCCAGAGGACAGGTCCAGTAAAATTCCAAAGGTGGAGCTTCCAAGTGTACTCTCCCTGTGGAGTCATGGGCAGCATTAATTCTCCCAGCAACAGGGTATAACAGTGTATGTGCAGTGTTGCCAACCAGGGGAGCTCCCCTGAGGTAGAGTTTTTATTAGGTCCCATTATGCAAACATGGTTAACTGCCCATGTGGACAATTTCGGTCTCCAGCCATTCTAGAAGTCTAGTTGATACCACACAGCATATTGTTAGACTTCCTGGCATGGCCCAAGGCCTCTAGGTCAACAAAGACACTTTTATGAGGTAGGGCATCTAAGGGATTAGAGACTACGGTGGTTGCGGGAGATGAAGGTAAAAGCCAGACCTCTCATTGGGCAAGGTTAAATTATTTAGTGCACACCTCTATAAGAGACATTCTGGAAAGCCTGCTTTGGGACTCTGCATCCACAGAGATCTGCTATCTTTTCTTCTATCTACCACCTGTACACCCATCTCCTACTTTTCCCTTTGTCTTTATCTTTTGGTGGCCCTAGCAACTGGTAAACTTATTCATAAATTACAGTTTTAATTTCTAAAAGAATTAGTCTCGTTTATCACCATGATCTATGTGGACATGAAAATTTGCTGGTGGACTCTTCATGGGCTCTCAACTAGTATAACTGACTCTCAGTTTGGCTGTCCTTAGATGAGAGCACAGCCCTCTTCCAATCAGCTATTTAAAAAAAAGCAATAAATCATTGGTATTTAACCAATGCAACTCTTATAAATAATTGCCTTAAATGTTGGCATTTGCATAATAAAACTTATGCCTGTCATGAAATACAGGCTGAGTATCCTTTATTCAAAATGTATGGGACCAGAAGTGTTTTGGCTTTGAATTTTTTCAAATTTTGGAATATTTGTATTATACTTACCAGTTGAGTGTCCCTAATCTGAAAATCCCAAATCTGAAATGCTCATTGGAGCATCATGTTGGTGCTCCAAAAGTTTCAGATTTTGGATTTTCAGATTAGGGTACTTAACCTGTACCTGATTTGTTGGTGTCAGATAATGAAGAACCCAGTGTGAACAGCACCTAAATTTAAGAATAATGAAATATATTTGCATTTGATTTGCAAAGGCTGAATGAGCAACCATATCTTTTTGCTTCATAGCCACACTATTGTCTACTTGGCTTTGAAACTTGTGTGATATTTACAACCTATGTTTGCCACTGAGTTTCAAAATTATGCCAATTCAGGACCAATAATTCTTTTGCCACTTAGCAGGTATGGTATTTACCTTTTAGTTGTCTTTTGCAATGAAAAGAATGGAAATGGTGATGTCCTATTATGTAATATCAAAAGCAACATTCCTTTTACTTTATAAGGATAGAAAATGGGTAGCTCAGTGTTATACACTGAATTGTGTCCCCTCAAATTTATATGTTGAAGCCCTAACCCCCAATGTGGCTCTATTTGGAGACAGGGCTTATAAGGAGGTAGTAGAAATTAAGTGAGATTATATGGGTAGGTTCCTAATCTGATAGAACTGGTATCTTTATAAGAAGAGGATGAGACATCAGAGCTCTCTTTCTTTCCCTGCCATGTGAGGACATAGCAAGAAGGTGGCCATCTGCAAGCCAGGAATAGAGTTTGTACCAGAAACCGAATCTGCCAGCAACTCAATCTGGGACATTTAGGCTCCAGAACTGTGAGAAAATAAATGTCTGTTGTTTAAGCTGTCCAATCTGTTGTATTTTGTTATAGCAGCCCAAGCAAACTAATACATTTAGAGATCTGATGAAATGAATAACTGAATAAATAAAGGCATGAATAATTTTGTTGAATATGAACTTAATAAATGAATATATGAAAAATATATTTAGTATAAAAATAAGGATTTGAGCATATTGTCCTCTGAGAAAAATCATTTTCACTGTCACATATAAACTCGAAATGTTTCATCGAAGGATCCAGAAATTTAGTAAGGCTTTGATTTGATTTAACCCTATAAAATTTACATATTTTTGTCATAAACATAATAAGATAGTGTACCTTTTGTGAAGACAACTGAAAATTTTTACTAATCATATATTCTGAATGAGACTGAAGTCATGTAAAGATCAAAAATGAGTGAAGCAGCAGAAAGCATTAGTGAGTGAGAACAATTCACCATGTGACCATCTGTCCCACATTCTGAATTCAAGAGACTTGGCAAGTCTATAAGAATGTCATGTGTGAACTTTATGAATGGTCATATTTTTTACTGCCAGAAATATTAATTTTCAATTGTATTTCAATAGGGCATTAGTGACAACCAGTTAAACAAATCTAAGACCCTAATGGATATATATCACAGACTTCTTTTTCATATTTAAAGGTAACATCAAAGTTATACCACATTGTTCAGGAATTCTTCTTTATTTTCCATACTTTATGGGCCTTATGATACCTTATAAAATTTCATATTAACTAGTATCTCCTGCTAGGAAAATAATGTGGTAGTTAGGTTAATTTACATTTCTCTAGTATAGCTATTTAGCTTTGCATTTTTATGTCACTGTATATATCTTCATCCATTTTACAAAACCTCCTCACTAACAGGAATGAATTGGAGTGGAGAAGTAAGATAATGACCTGATATTTCAATATGATTTGCATATGCTATAGAAAATAGAAGTGGCTTGGCATTATTTCAGGGGCATCTAGACAGGTGTTTTGATACAAGAAACTTACCTACAGAACAAAGCACCACAACTTCATGAAAGAACATCCATGTCCTACCTCTCCGCCTTACCTCCTTGACTAGAACCGATCTTAGAGGGCTGAGGTCACTGTTCAATGGTCAGGAGAGATTAACCTGATTTGCTCTTCTAGTCTCTTTGAACCTGTAAGGTTTATGAGGGCAGAAACTTGGTCTCTTTTGTTCACCACTCTATTCCCAGAGCCTATATTTATTTGCTGGACATGTACAGTTGTTGTTCAAGAAATATTTGTTAACTCATTGACTGGAAGAAAATGAAACAAAATACCATTCTTACTGCATTGAGGAGAAAAAAGAAAGGAAATAAACTACATTATTGAGACTTCCCACTCTCTAAGTCAGCTCCCTTCTCAGTTGGAAAGATCTCTGAGAAATAGCTCAAGAATAAATGGTCCACACAAGACATATTGCCACACTCTTGAAAGCAGAAAAAGAATAGACATCTTTTCTGTAGTTTTCTACATCTTTCTACAAATAAGAAGAAAAAACAAAGGCAATGAGGTAGAGCCCCCTGAGCAGAGAGATCTTAGCTACTTGTAGCAGCTCAGGTTGGTACAAAGCACCTCAGGCAGAGTAGCTCCGGAGTGAGGAATGGGTCTTGAACTGTGCTGAGACAGAGAACAAAACATTCTTGGTCTTGAAACAATGTGGCTTCCCTAACAGAGTTTTCTCTGGAGTTGCCCATTGTGCCAAAGGAGGGCCAGGAGAGGAAACTCTTCATTTATCTGACATTTGGATGCTCTCTTTTCCAAGGGATCCAATAACAGAGAGGGGAGACCTACAACCAGAACGAGAAACTTTTCATCCTGCTACTGTAGGTTACTGTACAGGCAGGAGGTGACTGTGTATCTTTCAGGTAGATGGGAATTCATAATGAAATGGCCAACATTACTTAGGAATACTGGACATGCAAAACTGGTAGTATTTCAAAACAAATTTATGATATTATGACAATTAAAATTTCTCTGATATTATAAAAATTTCTATATAGGAGGAGCTTAGTGTATAACAATCTGAACAGAAGAAAGCAACTTAAGACAGTGTTTGAATAATAGTAATACCTACATTGTATTTTATTTTATTTTATTTATTTATTTTTTTTTGTCTCTTCCTACCTAATTCCTCTTTTGGGATTTTTTTTCTCCCATTTGGTGAGGTTGCACTCATCTTTTAAACCTCTGTGAACCTGAGATCTTTGTAAATTTTAATTTTTTTTTTCTTCTGAAAATTTTATTGGGGAAAACTACAAAACATTTACAGTACAATGTTTACATTGTAAAGAAATTTGAGAACAAATTTGTTTACAATTTGTAAACAAATTTGTAAACAAATTTGTAGTGAGCTGATTTCCCAAAATATGTTACTTAAAATGGAGTGTTGGTTGTACATAGATACAGTTGGAGCACTACATTGTATTTTATAGGTAAAAAAGTAAAGTAAAGGCGCTTTTACTGGCTCTCATACACTATTGAGAAAATATAGATTCTTCTTTACAAAGAATGTTGTTTTATCTCTTTGGCATGAATTGAGCCGCTGATGCTGCTGATTACTTGTAATACAAAATGATGGATGTAAACAATTAATTTTTTAAATGATAATAAAAGTCATGGTTAGAAGCAAGTCCACAGAGAACCAGAAATGACATGTGAGGAGCCATGTCCAACTAAAATCTGTTAGAAATCAAGATTAAATTGTTACACTAGAAGTCTAAGTGAAAATGTGGTTTGATTTGTACACTGCTTTCTCAGGAATATAGTCATTGTATACATTGAGTTATTATGTTATAATGTGTCAAAAAATAAATAAATGGCCTGGTATAAATACTGAACACCCTGATACATAAATATCAAGAATAAAAATATAAGCAATATAAAATGCTTTGAATAAAATGTAATATGAAGTACTTGATATGCATTCTGCTCCATTCTTTATTTTTATTTATTTATTCATTTAGAGATGAGGACTCACTATGTTGCCTAGGCTGGAGTGCAGTGGCTATTCAGAGGTGCCATCCCAATACCAGTTAGCATGGGAGTTTTGACCTGCTCTGTTTCCCACTTGGGCCAGTTCACCCTTCTTTAGGCAATCTGGTAGTTCCCCTGTTACCAGGAAGTCACCATATCAATGCTGAAATTAGTGTGGATACGTAAAACTCAAATGCCCCCAAAATGCTATGGCCCAGAACTCCTGGCCTCAAGCGATCCTCTTGCCTCAGGCTCCTGAGTAAGTGGGACTACAGGTGCACCCTACTGTTCTCCTCCACTCTTTTCTTCTCATGGGCACGTGATCTGCCTTCCCTGTCTGTGAGGTGTAAGTGGGCCTCTGTTCGACTTACTCAGACTCTCTGAGACAGGATAACCAATGACATCATTTTTAAAGAATATACAACCTATTTCCTTGCCAAATTTACATAGCTCTGTTTCTGAATATTTTATATATTTTATCTTTGTGGTGACTTAATACATGTTTGTTGAGATGAACTGATTTCATACATAGGTGAGCTCCTGGGATAATTGAAGGAGCTTGATCATTTTGTTATCTTAGTGTTTACTTAAGGTATTTTCTCTTGTTCAGCTTCTCATCTCTCCTCTGACCCATAACAAATCTATTTATGGAACACTGAGTAGGATCAATATTTACTGGCTATGCTAGGAAAAATTTCTTTTACCGACATTTATCCAGGCTGAAGGAGATGGAGGGTATATATCTTAATCATCATTTTTCTTATTAGTTTATACTGCCCTCAAATACCAACTTCCTTGTTTACTCACTGTTGTTAATCTCAGCCAAATGTTTAAAAACTGAATACAGACCGAGTTTCTTAGTAAATGTTAATGATTTATTAATAATTATTATTACTGTTACTGTGTTTTGAGAGCTTAATAAGTTTTGCCAGTTGATGAAATCAAGGACATATCTTAGGTAGCTTAATCTTTCAGGAACTACTAAAATACTTCAAGTGAAAGGAAACATATTATTTGATGCCACATTCTATTCCATTTTGGACTGCTGATAATTTAAGATTCTGGAAGGACAAGGCAGAGTTAGAAGGAAGAGGGTGTTACAATCAGAAGCGACTGTCCAAGCATAAGAACGTGTTGCACATTCAATTTGCTGCAAACCGTTGATGCACTCAGAATACACAGGAAAGTGAGAGAATGGAGTGATGAGACACTGAAGATCTGGAAGATGCAGAGCTAAGGACTCAGCGCTTTACCCTGTGGGGAAAGAACTGATGCTGGAGGAGTATAGTCAGATTTGAATAGTACAAGGATCACTCTCAGAAAGCATAGAGTACTGGTATGGGGAAGTGAATTTTGTAGGTAAGTATGATTGAACTATTGCATCAGTCTAGGCAATAGACAAACTTAGGTGGTAAAAGAGAACAGAGAACAGGAAACAGATTTGAGAGTCATTTAGTGGACAGACTGACAAAGACTCCTATGTTTTTGGCTGATGAGATCAGCAGTAATTGATCATATTTACTAAAATTGGGAATTCAAAGGGAAGAGAAAAACAGACTTAGGGGAATGAGGGAGAGAAAATGATGAGCTCAAAGCCATGTTGACTTTGTGGTACAAGTGGAGAACTCAGGTGCAAATGTTCAGGTAACAAGTCAATTTGATGATATACTAGAGGGAAGTCTAGGCTAGAAATATTGAGAAACAATGTAATTGAGAAATGAGAAGAGTATCAACAAAGGCAGTAGTGGGAGGAATGGTGAAAACAGGCTGGACTTAAAAGACATATTGAAGTTAGATTCAGTAAGACTAGTGCCCCATTGATTTAACATTAGAGAAATTCATTGTCCTTATTAAGCACCAGAGCCAATGCTATCAAAGTATATAAATACACTGGTACAACTTATAATCTATAAGCAGATCCATAATTAAAATTTAGTTTTACTGAAATTTTTTTCTACATTAGGCTATTGAATGTAAACCGTAGGTCAAGGCACATATTATCCATTTCAGTATCCAAACTACCTAGCACTATCTATTATATATAGCCAACACATCTTTTTTGAACCATATTGGCATATTTATGCTGCAACTATCCCGGTATAATCCATTTTATCAGCATATACTTACTGAATGATACGGATCAGGCCCTGTGTTTATTGCTAAATATAAACATACTTTTATATTTAAAAATCTCAGTCCAATATAAGGACAAAGAAACATATACACGATGATAATTGCTATGATAAAAGCAAGCACAGAGCAATATGAAAAATGATAGAACAGAGATATATCACCCAACTTGGAGGTTCAAGGTCAGCTTCCCATAGGTGATGCTTTCTGAGCCAAATCTTGAGGTCCAATAGGGGTTGGCCAGGTTTATTTGGGTGGGGCTGGGGAACAATGGGAGGTGTCACAGGCATCAGAATCATCTTGTATGAGTAGGATAGAGGGGTCTGGGAGATCATAGAGCTCTGTAATGCTAAAATATTAATCAGATGATGAAAGTGGGGCAGGGATCAGGGCAAGAATAATGATCCATGAAGATAAAGATTCAGGTAGGAAAAATATGTCTCTGTGCCGTACTTAGGAAACCAAGTAAGGGAAATGTAGGAAGAAAAGTCAATTTCAAAGAATAGGCAAAGAGTAGGAAGAGAAGCCAGTTTCAAAGAATGGTTCAATATCAGGCATATTGAGTTCGAGACTTGTATTAGGGTAGGCTCACTATTGTAATGAATAAACATTTCAGTGACTTAACAAAATAAAAGTTTCTATTTCATTAATATCACAATCCAATTATGGGTGTGTAGGGAGGGCCATTCAAGCTCCAAGGTTCTTTCCATCCTGTATCTTGCCCTCCTCCAGATCGTTAGAATCTTTTCTAAGAGTAGGAGGGTTGAGTCAAGATGTTTAGTGTAGGAGGATATAGTAAGGTATTTTTATGGGCAATATCTGAAAGATATATGTATTATATCAAAACTCATTCCACTGGTTGGAAGAAAATGTTATAGTCATACCTGATGCTGACAGAGACTCGGAAATTTAGTCTAGCTAGACGTCCAGTAGGGAAAGGAATAAGAATTTGGAGAACAAGTTTCCATGTGTAAAATACGCAGGTAGAAATAAAATGTTGATAGTTAGGTTTGAAACATATTAAGATGTTTCTGAGTTGTGAATATATTATACATAGTTCTAGCTTAAATCATGGAAATGAATGAAATGTACAAGCATGATCAAGTATATTGAAAAAACACACGAACTTAAGCATTTCATAAATACGTAAAAAAGAGCATGAAAAATAGACATAAATGGCAGAGAAGTAGAAGAAAGACTAAAAGGGGAAATTTCAAATATACAAAGGAAGAAAAAAATTTAAAGAGGAAGGGAATTTTACAATCATTATAATCTCCAGGATAGCAAATAAGATAGGAACCATCCTAATATACCTTGCCACATCCTAATACTTTACCTACTTCAATTAAGTGTGAAATTCACCCTCCATTTAGATGGTTGAGTAATCTATAGGAAGGTGACAATGATTTTATCTAAAGTAATAAATTGCCTTGATTTATGATGTCTCAGCTTGTTTTAAAATTTAATATGTTAAAGTTTTCTGCATAACTTAATTGCTGAGCTTTCAAATTAACTTTAACAAAAACTTTAAATCTACTTCTAGAGCTACTTTTCTCAGATAAGTTTTATGTGTGATGACCTTTTCAAAAGGATGAAAAATCAATAATAAACACTTCTAATTCAATTTGACTTTCATGTTGATAATCTCCCTGTTTAATACATTCTTTGGCAAGCGGCTCCCTTATATATTCACAACATATGTAAAATATATCTGCTTATATAATTCATATATCTGTGTGCATATATATATAAATATAGATATCATGGAATTATTTGTAGAAAAGTATAATTAAATTTAAAATAGTGACAAAAGCAAATTATAAAAATATCTTGCTAAATATCTCAAAATTGTGTTTTCAATTGTGAAAACCATTAATGCCACTATTTGGAAATTATATGGTTTTAGGAATAATACAAATGGAACATGGGGCATATTATATGTGTTTTAATGCTAGTGTTTTAAATATTTAATCCTGCCGGCATTGAAAGTCACGTGAAACAATAGTTTTCAAATATTCTTTTAGCGATTGGTCTTTCTTCAAAAAAAAGTCTCCCTCACATTCGATATACATGAGATAGTACTAGAGGAGCATATACATTTGATGCTTTCTCCTAGTGGTGACCTCCAAGGCAACTCTGAGAATTCCTAAGTCAAATGAGCAGAGTTTAAAAAACAATCGTGTGGCGGGGCGCGGTGGCTCAGGCCTGTAATCATAGCACTCTGGGATGCCGAGGCAGGCGGATCGCTCAAGGTCGGGAGTTCAAAACCAGCCTGAACAAGAGCGAGACCCCCGTCTCTACTATAAATAGAAAGAAATTAATTGGTCAACTAAACATATATAGAAAAAATTAGCCGGGCATGGTGGCACATGCCTGTAGTCCCAGCTACTTGGGAGGCTGAGGCAGGAGGATCGCTTGAGCCCAGGAGTTTGAGGTCGCTGTGAGCTAGGCTGACGCCACAGCACTCACTCTAGCCCGGGCAACAGAGTGAGACTCTGTTTCAAAAAGAAAAAAAAAAAAGAAAGCTTTCAGGCCGGGCAGGCCTGGTGGCTCATGCCTGTAATCCCAGCACTTTGGGAGGCTGAAGCAGCTGGATTGCTCAAGGTCTGGAGTTCAAAACCAGCCTGAGCAAGAGTGAGACCCCATCTCTACTAAAAATGGAAAGAAATGACCTGGACAACTAAAAAAAAAATAATAGAAAAATAAAAACAATCGTGCTATGCAGTGGCAGAGACTGTCACAAGAAGGCAAGAGTTGATGGTAAAAACACACTGGGGCTGTGATGCTCAGGTGCTCCAAGTAGGAAAGATAGCAAGAAATTAAGAGGAGGAACAGAGACAGGCCCTCATAAGAAAAAAATAAACAAGAGAGCTGGCGTAGGCTAGCATGTTAGTGCTGAGATACACATTAGGGCAGTCCCAGGCCTGGGAATGGCTTACGAGGAAACCTTTGCCACAGGCCCAGAAAATAAAACAAGACAGCAAAACCAAAACGAAACAAAACTCCAGACATTTAAAGTACAATCTAAAGATATTTAGCAGCAATGATTAATACTAAGTAAAATGAGTGAAACTGCTTCCGCTTAACTATAAATAGCACATACCATGAAATATTCTCACTTTGAATTCAAATTCTGTTCACATGTATTCATCCAAAATGTATTAAGCACATGTGAGCTGGGCTCTCTGCTAGCGGTGGCAATATAAAGAAGAAATCATCCATAATCTCTTCCAGCAAGAATCTTTAATCCTCACAGCAGAGCAATGAGTACATAAAAATAATGGCAAAAGGGGAATATGTCATCCCATTGGAGCCCAGAAACAGGATTTCTGGATCTGATTGATGGTCCAGAGATCATTTCCTGGTGGAGAGGATACTTGAACTAGGTTAGTGATATCCCAAAAATGCATACTTAGGCAGATTAGACTTCAGCAACAGTAACACCAACAGTGATAGCAAATTAACAAAAGAAAAACAAAACCAAATGCCTTAATCTCTTGGTATATGGCAGACACTGTACTATGCAGTTCATTTGGATTCTCATTGAATGTACAGAATTAACCTATGGACTAGGACCTTGATACACTTAAAACCATATTTTATACATAGGAAGGAGATTAAATCTATTAAGTATCTTGTCCAATATAATATTAATAAAACTGCTTTGGTAGCCAAGCATGAATATAGGCTCAGGCAGTCTGACTCCAAAGCTTGTGTTTTTAACCACACTGTACTGTAAAGAAGTATTTTTGAAAATCAAGAAAGCTGGGGAGGGAGGCCCCCTAGGGTATCTGTAAAGAAGAAAAATTTATTTTTGTTCCCATTTCCTTCTGTGTGATGTCAGTTTACTAGAGGGACCTCAAAAAACCAGCAGACGAGGTTGAGTATGCAGAGTTTATGTGAGGCAGTATCTTTTTTTAATTTACAATATCAAACAATATTAAAAAGAAAATCCCCCAAACATTTGCGTTGATGTGGTTTTTTTTCTCCTGTCATTTTAAGGCAGGAACAAATAAAATATAAAGAACACAGGAGCTTGTATGTCTACTATCTTAAATTGCAAATCATAAGGACCTTTGAAAATTATTTTCATAAATTCTTCCTTAGTCTACTTTTCAAAGCTGGTGAGTTTTAATATCTATAAATATTTCACACAATAAAGATATTGCAAAAATTTCTGTTTCTCACTAACCCATCTCCATCAGGCCCTTATATATGTCTTTACTCAACTTAGCTTTTATCTGTCATGATAACTTCTTCCTTGCTTAGTTCTCAACACCACTTACCTCTGGTTTTATTGCACTTGCTTCTTTGTGAGCTACATTCTCAGTCAATCTAACCACCCACCAACTCTGAGCCTGTACCCACCACAGCTGAATGTGGCTGGAGGTACATGCAGACTAGCCTCACTTTAAATTCATGATTAAGTGGGCCTTTAATATTGCCTGCAGTCACGCTGTATTTCCCAAGTGAATTAACTTCCTCACTTTCCCAGAGGACTATATATGGTGCATTCTCCTCAAATTTTCATCAACGTTACTCTCATCCTCATTCACAGTTGCTGGCTTCTTTCCTCCTCTCTTTCATTTAGGAAATGCAAGCACACAGAAGAGAACTTACAAATTTAACTACCTGAATTATGGCCAGGAAATAATTATTTTGTTCTTCATGCTCCCAGAGAAGGCTACCTCTTCCTCTAGTGCCCTGACCCCCATATCCTCTCACTTACTCAAGGAAATATCTCCAGTATTTTCCTGATCTCTGCTGCATCATCAATTTTTCCTTCTCAGTAATTCTTACTAGTATATAGGCATTGTTATTGTTTTTCCACACTTAAAACTCTGTCTCTGAAAAATTGTTGAAATGTTAAAGAAAAGTGAAGCTGGATAATGGGTGCCAGCGGGCACCTTATAGTATTTTCTCTATGTTTGTATACATTTAAAAAGTTCTATAATGCAAAAGTAATAATAAAATTTAAAACAATATAAAACTTATATTGACTCTTCTCTTCCCATTAACATACCACACCAATTCTCACATTCACATTGCCAGAAAACACCTCAAAAACTATCAATATTGTACTGTCCTTAACTTTGTTACTTTCATTTTCTCTTGAATCCACTGCATTTAATTTTTTTCCCAGTACTCCACGGAAACTACTTTTGTCAAGGTCACTAATGGTCTCCTCTTTGCTAAGTGATTGATTTTCAGTATACATGTTACTCAGTCTATTAGCAGTGTTCAATCTAGTTGATCATTCTCTCTTCTCTGATACACCATTTTTTCTTGCTTACCATACATAAGTCTTCTGGTTGACAGGAATATCCCTGACTCCTCCTTTCTTTGTCTCCTTTGTTCACTCCCTGAGCATTGGAGTGTTTGTGGACTCAGTCATTGGACCTCTCTTCTCTGTCTATTCACTCCTTTGGTGACCTGGTTTAGTGTTACTCTGTTTGACACTACATTAAGGCTAATGATTCCTTGTTCTATATTTCCAACCAGAATCTCTGTCCTGATTGTTGTCTCTGTCTCCCTCATATCTCCTCTTATATCTCTAATAAGGAATTCGAACTTAGCATGTGCAAAGCTGAACTCCTCATCCCCATCCCCTACCTCACATAGTCATTGCCACCTCAATAAAGGCCAATTCCACTTTTGTGTGGTTCAGGACAAAAAACTCAAAGGATCTTCAAATGCTTCTTTTATTTCTCAACTCTGTTCTTTTAGAAAATCCTGTCATTTCTAGTTTGAAAATATATACCGTGTCACAACTTCTCATCACCTCCACTGCTACCGGCCTGCCCATCATCGTCTCTCATCTGAATTATTTCAATGACTTCTTAATCAACATCAGTCTATCATCAAGAGAATAAAAAGCATGATCTTTAAAAGGTATTGTCAGATCATCTCTACCTCTGCTTCAAACTATCTAATGGCTTTCTGTTTCACAACAAAGTCCTATTTATGCATTAGAATCTCACTACACAAAATGTGGTCTATCACCTGTGAACTTGCTAAATTCAGAACCTCAGGTTCCCGTCTAGATCTACTGAACCAGTATGTACATTTTAATAAAATGCTTAGGATTCACCTGCACATTCATGAACTTTGTTTTTCAAGGTCCTGCACAACTTGCAACCCTCACATTATCATTCTGATTTCTTTTCTTACTATTCTACCCATCATTTAATCTCTCCCAGCTAGTATAATCTCTTTGCTATTCCTCAAGCATACCAGCCATTCTCCTACCACAGGACTTTTGCTTTACCCTGATTTCAGCCTGGTAGCTATTTCATAAGCTATCTTCATGGCTGTGCCCTTACTTGGAGGACATTTTCTCATGCAGAGCATATTTCACCAAAAAAAAAATGTGTTTAAAAACACTGGAACTTGGCCAGGTGCAGTGGCTCATGCCTGTAATCTTCCCACTCTGGGAGGCCGAAGCGAGTGGATCGTTTGAACTCAGGAGTTTGAGACCAGCCTGAGCAAGAGTGAGATCCCATCTCTACCAAAAACAGAAAAAATTAGCCGGGTGGTGGCTCATGCCTGTAGTCCCAGCTACTCAGGAGGCTGAGGCAGGAGGATCGTTTGAGCCCAGGAGTTTGAGGTTGCTGTGAGCTAGGCTGACACAACAGCATTCTAGCCTGGGCAACAGAGTAAGACTCTGTCACAAAAAAAAAAAAAAAAAAAACACTGAAACTTCTTAGATTTGCAGGCCCAATGGATCGCATTACTTTGTAATCAAGAAAATTAATAATTAATTTAAAATTATGTCACTCCTATGCTTAGGCTAAAAATCAATTTTTAGATTTAAAAATTATATTTCCTTCTCTTTCCCATCAAAGATCTTTGAGGATTTTTGTTTAAACATCTCTATTTTCCTAAGTCTACATAATTTATTAAGCCATTAATTGCTATTATTACCATTTTAAAATGACATTTTAAAACATAATGTCATTTAATCTTCTAAAATAGATTTATTATCAATTAGAGACAATAGTACCATGTAAATGATAAAATAGACTTATTTCATTGATATTATTAATTTATCAGTAACGATGTAACTAACCAACTTTACAAACGGAAAAAATCAATGAACCATTATATGATCAGAACTACTTTTGCTGCAAGTGATATAAATGTACCTTGAACTTCCTCCAGTAAACAAGGATAATTTATTAGCTAACATAACTAAGGTATGGACAGAATTGTAATGAGGGCTCAGGGGTAAGTATTTAATCTGATTCTGTCTTTCTGCTGACTTCTCCTATAACAATTAGGCACAATGATAGTAGCAGCCTCCATATTTAAATTTTATAACATCTACAACCAAAGAGGAAGTAAGAGTTCCTCCATATTGTCCCAGGTTCACAAATTCCAGGGAAAGATTGTTGTTGGATATGCTTGAGTCAGATTCTGACTCCATTAAGAATAACCACCATGAACAGGGTATTAGAATCTATAAGAAGATGGCAGGTTTCTCTGGAACCATCTAGTTAGTATTAGGGCAAAAAAATTACCAGCATAAATGAGTGGAAATTTGGCATGCCTTTGATTGAATTGTTGCACTGGACAGACAAAACATCAGATGTTTTTAAAAACTCTTTGTTTTATATCTTTCTACTTCCTAATTGGAGACCATTGTCCAAGAAGCTTAATTGTAGTTATCTTTTTTAATTTATATTTTTTACAGCACAACAAAAGGGCATCCACAATTTTAAGGTGCCAAACAAAATGGTTTATTTCCTGCCAAAGTTACCCAGAGAGGAAATTCCTGGTTAGTTCTAAAGGAAAATTCTTTACTTGAAGCAACTTAAGAGGGTTATAAACTTCTCCAAAGACAAGTAACTTTGTGATGATAAATACTTAAACAGATATCATAGAAATTAACATGGAGATTTTGCTGTCAGGAGCTTTTCATGTGCTCAAAAAACTAAAAAAAAAAAAAAAAAATTATGGTAGCCTAAAGAAAAAGTATCTTACAAAGTAATATAAATAAGTATATTGGCAAAGCTCAGAAAATATTATCTTTCAATCTTTTCAAACAAACAGCATGCTCTTCTTCCCTACTTTGAATGTATGGTAACTTTGAATGTATGGTTTACTTTTCAACAATAAATATTTTTTCTTTGGTGCCTGAATTTTGTGAACTATATTGTGAGACCTTTGAGGTCCACGTAGGGATTTCAGGAAGTTGTGAACTAACTACAAAAATAGCGAATTAAGTTAATGAAGATAACAGAAGATTCTTTAACTTTCTTGCTTTATTTTGAAAATTACAAAATATTTCATTATTTTAGCAATACTTTTATTAATGATTTTATTACTATTTTATTTTGCTAAAAACAAGTATACAGTTGCCGATGTGCTGCTGTATATGCTTAGGAAGCACACAGTGACGACCCATTACTCTGTAAGCCCCATGAGAGAATCAGTTGTGGCCTCTTCTGCTCACTGCTTTATCCCTGGTGCCCAGGGCAGTGCCTGGTCCATAGTACTTGTGCAGTTGTTCTTTTTAAATAAGTTAATCACTGTCATATTTTAAGCACAAAATTTTCTTATATATATGTTAAAACGTTTCCTGCCATTATGATTGTTGACATCAGGTCCAGTTCAAGTTAACAAATATAAATGCAAAAGAAAGGGAAGATGAAAAAATTTATGTATCCTTTAATCATATTTTCATATCACATTTCTGAAAATCATGGGGCAGAAAAGCCAGTGTTAAATTTAATCAAATGGAAGGGAAATCCTACTATACCTTTCTTCCATCATGAGAACACAAATGATATGAATCAATTCTATGAGAAAAGGTCTTAATTTTTAAGACCTTTAAGACTTTAATATTTAATAGAATGTAGATTTCCAAAACAGAAAAACCACATATTAGATTATCACATAAATTTGCTTGGCTCATTGCCAAATTAAGTCACCATATTGGAGAGTCTTTGTGGAGCTGCTTTAGCTGTTTTGTGCCTTTCAGCTAAAAAAGACAATTGCCTTGTTCAACAAATATCATTCATTGCAGAAGTCCTGATATATTTTTCACTATTTTAAAGCAAGTCTTGGAAGAATTGGCAGCTGTGTTATTTGCATTCTGAATGCAACTGGACAAAAATATGGATGCACCTTAGTGAAGCCAGCTCCCAGTTTGCACCTATTGTGTGCACACTGTTGCCGTCTAAGAAGAATTTGTGCTTTAGGAGCCAATTTTGGAACGTGGAAAGAATGTCAATATCCTTTTAATGGCAAAAAGGTTTTGCTTTGTTTTTTTTTTTTTTTTTTTTTTTTTCTGCCAGAGAAAGCATCCACTGGAAGGCAAATCTTGGTGTTCTGTGAACAGGTGGAGCACCTGTGATGCTTGGCAACACATCTGGTTTGGCTGCTTTCTTGAAGAAAGATGCTCCACATGTCATAATGACTCACTGCCTTCGACACTGGCATGCAATGTCATAGGGACTGTGCCAGCAATTTTGAATGAAGCTTTGTACACCACCATGGAAAGAGCAACTCTGTCAGAGTCAAGGACTTAAATCACTCTTTTCAGTATGTTTTTAGTATGTTTTTAACCTTTACTTCTTTCTCACTCTCTCTTGTATGTTTTGGAGCAGACAGGTGGAATATAAAGTGATACAGAGGAAAACTCACTCAATACTACCCGCCATGTTGAGTTCATTCATACCTTGGCGAAGGGAAGAATATTTTTGACAATATGAATGAGATAATTAAAGACAAAACCTTGAATTAGAAATGGCACTAAAAAAACAAAACAAACCTACCACCCACCACAATAAACTATGAATCATTCCATCTATGTTACCAGTTTTGAACCAAAGACTAAAATCAAGCAATTACTGTAAATTTATAAGTGCTAGAAAGATCATGTTTTTAGTCTGTGTTGAGAGTGATAGAGTGTTGCTAAAATCTCTGCAATGGAAAAAATCTACAGACCCCTGAAAAAAATATATAGAGTCTTTCCCAGCATTACTTCTGCTCCAACAATTTAAATACTGAAATCTGGGTTGTGATCATCTTTTTGGATTCTCTTATTACTGACAAAAAGAACATTAGGTGGCAGACTGTGACCTAAATGAGCTCAGGACAAAGAATGTACCATACTAGGAATTAAAATCATGTAACAAAAAACACTTGTACCCCCTAAATCTATTCAAATATAAAAAGAATATAAAAAATAAATAAAATAAATTCAAGACACCTCAGAGAATTCAGTTGTTACTTGACGATGTATACATACCTGGCATGACAGTTGCCTTTGGGTGTCAATGTGACTGGATTAAGTGATACCTGGATATCTGGTAAAGCAGTATTTCTGGATGTGTCTGTGAGGGTGTTTCCACAGGAGATTAGTGCGTCAGTTGGTGGACTGAGTGGGAGAGATCTGCCCTCAATATGGGCACCTGGATAGAACAAAAAGACAGAGAAAAAGAGAATTCACTCTTTCTCTTCCTCTCCTGGAGCTGGGACACCTTTCTCCTGGCCTTGGACATCAGAACTTTAGGCATTTTAGCCTCTGGACTCTGGGACTTGAACTAGCAATTGCTCCCACTTGTCATGGGCTCTCAGACTTTCAGCCTGGAACTCAGAATTATACCATTGGCTTCTCCGGTTCTGAGGCTTTCAGTCTTGGACTGAGCCATGCTACTGGCATTCTTGGGTCTCCAGCTTGCAGATGGCATATTGTGGGGCTTCCCAGCCTCCATAATTGCATGAGCGAATTCTCCTAATAAATTCCCTGTCATATATTTTTATTTATCCTATTGCTTCTGTCTCTCTGGAGAACCCTAACACACCTGGCAAAGCCATCTGTGAAAATATTGATTTCACTCATAAGTCTTTGTAAACAGGATTATTAGCACATGAAGCCACATAAACAAACCACAAAAAAATCAAAATAATATGCCATATATAACATGTATGGGATTTTTAAAAGCTGAATAAATAGCTTTTGCTGATATTTCCTTTGGGGCAGAATTTATTTTGTAATATTTACAAACTTTGAATCTCTTTAATTTTTTTTCCATAATTGACCTTTATATTTATAAATAGACAGAGCAAGAAAGACATGAACCTTTGTATATAGATCTCTCTCATATTATATCTTTATCATTTTACAATTCAATAGTTTGGTACAACAGTTATACAGTTATGACTTAAAAACTTAGCTAGGCACTCCAGAATGACCAGCAATCTGGACCGGCTTTTTCCAGAGTCTTTGCTTCTAGTTCTTCATGAAGACAATCCAAACTTCTTTGTAAATTTGACTTATAACCTCTCATGCCCGCCTTGATCTCAAGCAGCTGACTTTGATTTTCTCTTCACAGAGTGAAGTTTCCTTAACTTCTACCATTGAGACTGTTAACTAATAAGTATCTGTAGATCTACCCTTTCTCTTCTCTCCCTAGTTACAATGATGGGTACAAATGACTAGAATCCAAAGGAGGCAGTACTCTATCTTCAACCATGCTACGGATGACACCTCGGGGATGACAGATTGTCCAGATATAACTCTCCCTAAAAGCCTGAGTAGAGTTGAGCTATCCTACCAGCTCAGACTTCACATTGGGACTATTACAGGAGAAAAAAAAATGAAACTTCTTTGTCCTCCATGTCAAAGTATTATAGAGTAATTTTGTTATAGTAATTTAGCATTTATTCTAATGAATTCACTAAGGTTCTGTCACTCTTTCTGTACGATCTCATCTACTGATGTAGCTTTAATTATTTTCCAATGTTACCAATTCTGGCACCTCTATCCACAGCCCAGAGCTACATATCTAAAAGCTCCACTGGAGACTTAGATAGCCCACAGAAATTGAAATTCAACAAGTTCAAAACTTAAATTAATCTCTTCTTACTGAAACTTTTCTTTCTCATCTGGTGTATATATGAATGAGTGGTACCGTTAGCAGAGAAAACTTAGAGTAACTTTCAACTTTTCTCTCTCATACCTCCCATATCCAAATAAATAAAATCTTATCTATTTTACATATTCCAAAAATCTTCCAAATCCAACCACTTCTCTTTACGTCCCTTACCAAGAGCACAGGGCACTATTATCTTTTCCCCATATTGCTGCAACTGGCTTATCACTGCTTTCCCTCATTCCAGATTTGCCCCGTCTGGTCCATTCTCCATAGCACATAGAGTGAGCTTTCTACAATGCAAATCTAACTCTACTTAAAATCTTGCAAAGAGTCTCCACAGTTCTGCAATGGAATTAAGATTTCTTAATAGGGCTTACAAGGTTCTGCATGATCTGGTCCCTGCTCTCCTTTGTAATGTAACCTATTATTCCTATCTTCATCATATGTCATATTCTAGCTTTTCTGAGCTTCTTAGAGTTCTGCAACTACTCCACCTTGCAACTGTAGCTTCAAATGATATATCTACTATTCTAAAAACAAATTCTCATGTCACCAACTGGTTAATGCCTATTTCTGCCTTAGGTCTTAACTGAGAGGCCACTTTCCCAAGAAAATCTTTCTTGATCCTTTCAAGTGTGGGTTAGATGCTCATCTTACAAGAAGAAGAGTACATTGTACTCTCAGGAAATAGTATTGATCACGTTAGATTACAATATCTATTGTTTCTACCTCTCACTTGGGAGGAACAAGATTTACCTTATTTATTTTCATTTGTTTCGCATTCTGCCATCCCCATGCCTATTACTGTTACTAGCACATAGCAGAGGTTCAATAACAACATGAAATTCGAATACATTGTGTACCTCATTTTGCTTGGATTTAATACATTTTGGGGGGGAAGAGTTCATAGTTTTCATTAAATTCTCAGAAAGGTCCATGGTCCCAAAATGGCTAAGCACACTTTCATGATGGCACTATGCTTTGCTAACTGTTAAAACATCGTAAGATACTGCATTTCTGATTCTAGGAAAGCATACGATGACAACCGCTATTTCTCCACTTATTTGTACAAATGGCCATTGAAGTAACTACAGATATTTATCACTTTTACCTTAATACAGGCAAATATACGATATTACTCTCATTGCACACCTACACAGCCACACATACACACACAAACACACAGAAGACCTTTTTTGGACTCACTCTTCATAGCCGTGGACAAAGGAATTGCTAAAAAAAAATATGAAGGCTTTTAAGAACCCATGGTTCAAAAGCAAAGCAGGGAAATAGCTATGAAAATCAAAAATAACTCAGTGAATTTGACTCAGGGACAAATTAGACTGGGTTGGTTTACTATTTTTTACTTTTCTTTTTTGTAATAAACTCCTAAGAAGCTATAAAAATAGTACAGAGAGCTTCCATTTAGCCATCACCTAGTTTCCCCAATGGTAACATTTTATACAACTATCATACATTACTAAAACCAGGAAATGTGTTACTTTTTATTCGTTTCCTTGATGGAAAATATTCTTTTCCATGACTAAGTCTCTTATTTTTACTATGTAAAACTGTTTAAAATTGGCCAATTTAAAAATCATTTGGATTACATTTATTGAGCACTTAATGTCCATCAGAGAGTATGTTAAATATTTTACATTCTACAAATTAATCCTATGGATAAGATACTAATATTACCCCAATGTATACATGATGAAACTGAGGCACACAGATAAGGTGAATAACATGCTTAAGATCACATGCGTAGCAAGTATCAGGACTAGGTTTATGGAAGCACTTCTCTGCAGGCTAAGCCACCATATTTGAATAAAATAACTCACTTCCAAAAATGCTGTCCACGTCTGGAAGAGTTAAGGATTGATTGGCCATCTCTCATTATGAATTAGATTAAACTGCTTACACGCTTGCTTGAATTCTTCTAAAACCTATCTAAGATTATCTCCCCCAAGGAAAGGAGGGAAATAGGGAAATAAAGAATCAAGAGATGATTACTTTTAACAGGACTGAGTGGAAGGAAGGTCAGAAGCATTAGCAGAAGAAAGCACTGGAGGTGGCTTGTTTCCATGGTGTGTCTGTGAATGAGATTTGGGGAGAAAGACAAGAAAATGGTAGGATACTGCAAACCAATATCAAATATCCCCAAATATTGCCCCAAACAGGTTCTGAATCCAAGAAGAAACATTCAAATATTTTTATTCTGCTTTCTCTTGCATTGCAGTGCCTCCTCAACCTAGCATCCAGATTCAAGCCATTCTATCAGCATTTTTATCATTCATCACTGACTTTAAGGGTCAATTTTAACTCTGATTATTCTTGTCTTATAGGTTTTAGACATAAAGCATAAATATCTTGGAAAGTTCAGCATTATGCATTACCTTCACAAAATGCTCAAATTATGTTTCAATTTTGTATATTTGATTATCTCACAGCCAGTCTGACCCACATCCTAGTCCATGCACTACATCTCTATGCTTTGCCTCTTCTGCTACCATAAAGTCAAGTTATGTAGATTGATTTGATATTTCCTTGAAACCTAGAAACAGCTATAACATTCTTTTTTCTATGAAGATACATTTTGAAATCCTAACAAATGCTTTCTGCATCACTTTGGGATTCAAACTGTTCAGAAAGTGGGTCTTGCCTGTACTCTCTGGTTTGATTGCAAATAACTTATTGCTTAAACATCTTCTTCCAGAGTAGTGCATGGCAGGGAAAACTCCATTGCTTCATTTTTAGGACAGGTTGCAGTTTACATCACAAGACAAACTCCTCCTTCCTCCTGTTTTTGGCAAATGTCTTAATTAATCTTTCATTAATATTAGTGAAAGGTTAGGCTGCACCCGACTCTTTTAAAAAATCTTCATTAAATTTTACCACAGAGAGTTTGCAAAGCTGCTATGGAATTTACAGAACAAAGCTGTGAAGAGCCACAGGCCTTCTCTAACAAAGACATTACTTGTTTCTACTGCATAGTTTTGCTTACCCAAGCTTTATAGATGTGCTCTGTCTTGAGGGTAGTAAGCCCATTCAAATGCCCTATTTTTCTTCTAATTGTTTTTCTGCCACTGGCTTGTTAGCAGGTCTTACCATCTCTCTCTCTCTCTCTCTCTCTCTCTCTCTCTCTCTCTCTCTCTCTCTCTCTCTCTCTCTTTTCTCTCTCTCTCTCTCTCTCTCTCTCTCTCTCTCTCTCTTTCACACACACACACACACACACACACACGGCTCCCCCCTTTCAGTATTTACCTCCATCCCAGCATGTCCATCTGCCTCAAGATGTAGAAAGCACACTGCTCCTTAAAAAGCCGGCAGAAATGTACATATCTGAACCTTCGTGCAACATTTATAAGCTCTGTCAGTTTCTCTCTTTTCTTTGTGTTCTGTGATATTCAGCACTTTCTGCAAAGAATGTAATAAAAAAAATAAGAAGATCAAAGGAGGTGCTTATCTCCAGTGACATGTCCAAACAGGCACTCTAGCCCTCTCTAATATGCTCATCTAATTTGTTCCCAAGCCCAGGCCTGGAAGAAAAGCATCTTGAGGAAGTTTCTTCCATGGGCTGAGCCATCTGCTAATGTGGGCCTGTGCCAGTAATTTACAAGTAATGGTTTACAGCTGTGAACCTTGGCTTCTGAGCTGTTTTGGTCATTTAGTAATTACAACAGTTTCATTAACATTTAAAGGGAATAGTCTGCTCAATATCAATTAGGGACTATCTGCAACTGTGTAGCTCTATTTCCATATTTGCATTTGACATTTAATATTCTGCACACATAAATTCTTGGTCTTGGAAATGCATTGCCACAGAAGGTCAAAATTAATCCAGAGCCCATTTCTACCTAGCTCTACTAAGCTTTAGGAAATATTTCTGCAGAGAGCAGGAACATAAAAGGTTATTTTGGGGTGGTTTTACACATCGAAACATTTAAGTATTTTTTCTTACCACTAAAGTTAAGGTTAAAGAGTTCTCCTCAATTCTTGTTATATCTCCTGTATTCTGGGGAAATTCCAAGCTTATCTGATTCAGATTTGCATAGTATTAAGCAGAAATATGACATCTATTACTTGCAAATCTTACATAACTGTAGTGATATTTAAATTTAATATTCAAGGGTATGGGGGTGCTGTGGATTTCAACACTTAATAAATAGAACTAGACTATGACAAAAAATTTCTTCCTAAAATCACTTACATCTGGAAATAGGTCTTGATCTCTAATTAAATTGTTGAGCAAGGTGGTAGTTATTATGTTAGGGATTATCTCAGAAGAAACAAAAGCCCAATGATAATTTGAATTTCATGTGGCTGAGAATGGTCCAGGGATTTGATATTGGTAGGGGACAGAGTGAGAAAGATGAAGCAGATTTTGAGGGAGTTAAAGGCCTTTAGGAGAGTAGTAAGTCAGAAGCTGCCCTCAGAATAGAGAGGAACTCTTCAACATTGTGAGGAGCAGATCACTGAGAAAGTCGTAAGAATGGTTTGAGCGTCAGAAGCTTCTTTTGACTTTTGGATTCCAGGATCTGGCTGTGATATAAGGTTAATCACCTAGGCTGTACCATTATCTTGAGGGTCAGAGGTAGGGAAGAGTCCACTGACAGAAAGAAGAGTAAAAGAAGGATGATGAAGAGGGTGCTGGAAAGACTCCCCTGGGTCAGTAAATTGTTGATCTGGGAAAATATTTCTTCTTCATGTTTGAAGGATACTTTTGCAGGATATAATATTCTAGGTTTAAGGTTATTTTTCCTTCATCATTTTGAATATGTCATGCCACTCTCTCCTGGCCTGTAAGGTTTCCACTGAGAATTCTGCAGTCAGACGTATTGGAGCTCCCTTATGTATTTTTTTCCCATGCTTTCCTTAAGATCTTTTCTTTATCTGTGACTTTTTGGAACTTGATTATTAAATGCCTTCAGGTAGCCTTGTTTAGGTTAAATCTGTTTGGTGTTCTTTGAGCTTCTTGTACCTGAATATTAATATTTTTCTTTAGGTTTGGAAAGTTCTCTGTCTTTATTTCTTTGAATAAACATTCCACCCCAACCTCTCACTCTACCTCCCCTCTAAGTCCAGTGACTCTTAAATTTGCTCTTTTGGGGCCATTTTCTAGATTTTTAGGTGTGCTTCATTCTTATTTATTCTTTTTACTTTTTTCCCTTCTGGCTATGTATTTTCAAATAGCCTGTCTTCAAGCTCACTGATTCTTTTTTCTGTAGGGTCAATTTTGCTGTTGAGAGACTCTGATGTATTTCTCAGTTTGTCAATTGAATTCTTAAGCCCTAGAATTTCTCCTTGATTTTTTTTTTTATTTTCATCACTTTATTAAATTTCTCTAATGGGCTTCTGAATTCTTTCTTATTATATATTGTTTTGACGTTTTTTGAACTTCTTCGGGACAGCTATTTTTAATTCTTTGTCTGAAAGGTCACCTATCTCTATCACTCCAGGATTGGTCTCTAGTATCTTATTTAGTTTGTTTGGGGAGGTTATGTCTTCCTGAATGTTCTTGATGTTTGTGGGTACTCACTGATGGCTGGGCATTGAAGAGTTAGGCACCTATTTTAATCTTCACAGTCCGGACTTGTTTGAACCCTTTCTTCTTGAGAAGGTTTTCTAGATACTCAGAGGGAGTTGAGTGTTATGGTCTAAGTCTCTGGTCACTGCAGCCATATCAGCACTGTGGGTACCCCAAGCCCTGTAGTGCTGTGACTCTTACAGACTCCTGGCGGTATTGCCTTAGTGAGCTTGGGTAAGATACAAGTGAATTCTCTGGCTTACCAGGCAAAGTCTGTCACTCTCTTCCCTCATTCTCTGTGTTGGGCTGCTGGAGTTGAGGGAGGAGTGGTGTAGACACTCCTTCACTGCCACCAGCATTAGGTTATACCTGAAGCTATCCTAGTCTTACCCAAAGCCAGTGGTAACTGATGTCTGGCTACGTCTGATGTTTATTCAAAGCCCAAGGGCTCTTTAGTGAGCGGGTGGTGAATCCTGCCAGGACAGGGTCCTTCTCTTCAATGCAGCATGTTTCTTTCTGTCCAAGGGTGGATCCACAAATGCCATCTAGGAACTAAGGGCTGGACTCAGGGGCCTCAGGAGTCTGCTGGGTACTTCATTTTACTGTAGCTGAATTGGCACCCAAGTTGCAAAAAAAAAGTCCTCTGAGCTCTTCTTTTCTTTTTCTGAAGTGAAAGAAGGCTCCCTCTGAACCACACTGCCTGTAGTTGGGAGAGGAGTGACACAGGCACTGGCTTGGCCACCACCACTGGTGTCTCACTGGATCTTGTGCACCTCAAGTCCCCTGGCTCTGAGCCAGCAAAGCCTCAGAATTTGCCCAAGGATGGCAGCCCTTGTTGCCTGACTTCTTTATGAATTTAGGCCAAGCCCCATGATGTTCTTTTTCTGCCAGTGGTGGGGCTAGTGGGAGCTAGGGCTTGCAGGTAGAGGATTTGCCTCTGACTGGGCTGGTCAAAATGTTCCCTCCATGGACGCTGGCAGAATTCTGCCCTGTGCTGTGTTCCCCTGTGCCAGGGTGGCCCTGAGTTTCAATGCAAAGCCCCACAATTACTTCACTATCCCTCCCCTGGGCACGTGGATTCTCTCTCCACTTGGGTACCGGTGCAACACAGCCAGAGAATGGGGGAGGGGAGAAGTAGGCAATGCAAGACTGTCTTTCTTGCCCTCCTCAGTGCCTCTTTCCTTGCTATAATGTTAAAACCAGGTAGTATGATTGTTCATCTGATTTTTGGTTCTTCTGAAGGTGCTTGCTTGCGTGGATAGTTGTTGAATTAGATGTTCGTGCAGAGGGATCACTGGAGATTTCTATTTGGCCAAGCACTTAGATGCTTAGAGAGGCTGAGGTGGGAGGACTGCTTGAGACCAGGAGTTCAAGATAAGCCTATACAACATAATGAACCCCTGTGTCTAAAAAAATAAAAAGTAAAAATATTAGCCAGGCATGATATGCACCTGTAATCCCAGTTATTCAGAAGGCTGAGGCAGGAGGATTGCTTGAGCCCAGGAGTTTGAGGCTGCAGTGAGCCATGATGACTCTACTGCACACCAGCCTGGATGACAGAGTGAGACCCTGTCTCAAAAAAAAAAAAAAAAAGGAATAAGATGATTAAGAGAACACTAGTAGGGATGGTGAAGCCTCCCAAGATCAACAAATTGGGAGAGACATTATCACCCATTACCACTCTTCTATCTAAATGGCCAGAGGAGGAAGCAATGACCAGGATTCAGAGACGATAGCTGGAGCTGAAGGCAACTAGAGCAAAAATACTGTGATCTTTACTTAGAAAAAAACATACAACCCAAAGCCAGGCAGGGAAGTAACCAGGGATTAGAAACAGAGACTCAATCCCCTCTTTCTTTGTATTTTCTTTGTCTCCCATTGGTCAAACCCAATCAGAAGTTGGAGGGCAAAGGAACTCAGTTGACTCACTCTATAGATGTCAGCCTCCTGGGCCACAGAGCTGGTAGAAATTGGCTATCCAGGGACAAATGAGATATTTCTAGAAAAAAAATTGATAGAGGCCTCCAGGGACTGAGGGCAGCCTATGGCCCTCAGAGCCGACAAGAAGCTAAGGCCCTCAGTCCAACAACCCACAAGAAATTGATGGGTTTGGAGACAGATCCTTCCTTAGTTAAGCCTCAGATGAAAACTGTCCTGGCTAGTTGTGATTAACACTTTGAATCTTTGTAAGGCTCTGAAGCAGAGGATCCAGCTAAGATGTGCCTGGACTCTTGACCTAAAAGAAATTTAACTAAGAAGTGCATGTGTGTATCATTTTAAGCAAAGAAAAAAGAAAAAGGAAAAAACATAGTCAGCCAAATTATAAAAAATATGTTAACTGGCATAATGACAAAAATATCCCAGTGTTTTTCTACTCTAATAGAATTTCTTTTTAAAACATTTTATAGTCTCTTTCCATCCTTTTTTCTCTATATATCCTTTAAAAATTATTTAAGCATAATATTGAATAACTATCATTGAGTTTCTTTTCAGCCATTTCTTTTGATGGGCTAAGAATATATAATAGTAACTTTCCATTCTACTGACATTTGGCTTATTACCTTTTGATAAAAGAATAATTTAGAGAGGAATTAAAGTTATTGGCTAAATTTTATGTTATTAATTCTGGTTGTCCCTCATTTCCAATTACATATATGTATACAAATTGGCCACATTTTGATATAGAGAACATTCTATGGGGCATTTTTTTTTCACCTTGTGGGTAATTTGTTTTCAATAGAAGAGAGAATGAACATTAATATTTTACAACTATGCCAATCAGTTAGAATGAGTTTGGTTAAGTTGTGATAACAAACATCCTACCACAAAGCCCTCTGTGAGTCCAGGGAAACCACTCTCAATGGGTGAGTGGTATCCCTTAAATTTTTTGTTCTTGACATGGCAATTCAAGACCTCTTCCACAATAGACATCACAGGGGAGGAAAGAGCTAGAGATTCAACACTGGTAATTAATTACTTCAGATTGAAGTACTTACTTTTGTTTAGATTTAAATAAACAAAGCAAGCCTTATAGCCAAGCCGGACTACAAGGAGAGGTATGTCCAAAGGGCAAGGGATTCTGGAAATACTGGCAAGCAGCTGTAATGTTGACTACAGTTTTCTACAGATATTTGTGGATGTCTATTGATAGCAGTGATGTAAAATAATACCTTAAGACAAATATGTATTTTTAAGTTCTGATGTCTTTATTCTTTTATTGTAGTATAAAAATCTCATATAAATCCAGAACGTGGATTTTATTTTGTTAACCATGAAGATACAGATTTTTTCTATTTATGGAGTCAAGTGTTATTATTATGGGAAAGGAAATGAACACTTCATCTATTTCTCATAGTATTAATGGGAATGACTAAATATTTACTGATGATTCTGAGAGTTAACAGTCCCTTTCACACTCATCAAGATCAATATTGATGACACTGGGAAGCCAATTTTTCATTAAGTAAAGTCAATAAGGGTGATATAGATCTATATAAAATGGGAAAACAAGAGGTGCTGCACATTCTTTTGAAACATACAATACGTATAAACAAGATTTATGAGACCAGAGCTAATCAAAATGGCTAGATATAAATAGGAATTAAAAAAAATCTTCAGAGTTAAAAAGCATTTCTTATTTTATTCATTTCTGTTTTAGAAAGTTCTATAATTTGGTTTTCCCATAGCCTCTGGAAGCAGCATTCTTACGCCCACACTTTACCCAGGCTGCGGCTGATTAAACTCAAAGTGGACCTCAATCTGCTGAATGACCCAAAAGCAACTAGAATATCTTTTAAAAATATTGAGATGTCAGAGGTGGTGTTTGGATTTGAAACTCTGGGTAAGGAATCACAGGTGGTGGGAATGTTGGACCATGTGAAAGAGGAGGAAGAAAAGGAAGCTGGTTAGGAGATTGAGAAGAATAAAGCAGATGCAGGGAGAAGCCAAAAGGAGGGAGACTGTTTGGTGCTGAAGGACTGGTGTTAAGTAAACCTTGGGTCCCACTGTATTGTGTTTCTTGAACTTAGATACCCATGAGAATTATAAGAATCTCTTCTAAGTAAGCCAGTTTGAGTAGACTTCTGTTTTTTGCAAACCAGAATTTTCAATCAGTATTTTATGGTAACTGGAATAAAGGCATCATTACAGAAAACACTAGTATATATCTCCTCTTATTTTCAAAGATTTAGTAACCCTGAGATCACTGCATGGCTGTCATGTGCCTAATCATAACAATATTAGCAATAATAGCCAAAGCTATATCAAACATTTTCCATGACAGATGGTTATTAAGTATGTTGTATGAATAATCTCATTTGATCCTTGCTTCAACTCCAGGAAGTAAAAATTTTCCTTAGCCTTGTATTCAAATGTGTGGATGAGGCAGAGAGAAATTTATAAATCAAGTTCCTAGGAGCAGCAAGTGGTGGAACCAAGACTTGAAAACATATGCTGGTGTCCAGGGCATCACATCCATGAGAACGTGGACCACTTGCTGTTAGATTAACTTTTTTTACTCAGTTCCAGATTTGTAAGGCTCTATGATATTTTTTAAAGGTTCTATTTTTAATTAATATCTTTATGCAAACTGTACTGCTTGTCATTAAATTACAACATTTATCAAGCACCATTTTATATTTAACATTTTACTTATAAAAAGGATCTTTTTGAAGGTTATCTCATGCTGATTTTCCCTCAGACAATGGAACACACTTTATTGAACAACACAAAGTTTCATGTGGCAAATGAGAATTATGCATGCTTGCTGGTTTAAAAAGACCAAAATTATTTATCTAGTTTGTATTTTCAAAGACTAGTCATGTGGCAGCTGATTTCTTTTCATATGATTTTAATAATATTTGAACTTCTTTACTATAAAGCTTTACACAGGAAAAACAATGTAAAACAAACTGTAAGCAAAAAGTGTTAGGTGAAGCAGGCAGTTTCTTGAATATGTGAGCATCGTAGAAGAGTTCCGTGGCTAAAACAAACTATTTCTCTTCTCATATCCTACTTTCTCCTGGCATCTTCTGTTATGATGCTTAAATTATGCCACTAGTGACTTATTCTTTTGGATATTATGCATTTTGACCTTCAATAAACTTCTTTGAAATCATAAATTCCCATAGAGTATGGCACTTTCTGAAAATCTTATCAATATAGAACTGTGGAAGTGGTAACTTGCCTAGAGTAACTGTCAGGTGGTAGGAATCAGCCTTGCTTATCTGTTCTCCAGGATAACTAAGGGTTGGATAGTTATGAGGAATTATGGAAGGAGGAAGTAGATGAAGGTGAAAGTTTTTATAAAGCTTTTTCTTTATTTATTTGCCTTCTGTCCATGCTAATTATACCTAGAGCAGAGAGAGCTACGTTGTTTGAGGCAGAGTTGGCAATTTAAAGAGCCGTGAGAAGAGACAAGCTGGGATTGGAATCCTGAATTGATTCCAACTTGATCAATAACCTTGTGAGCAGGAGAAGCCATTTTAATCTATCTATGCCCTTTCCTCTTGGATGAGAACAGTAATGTCCACTGTAATGCAATAAATTCATTATGAAAAGTATGCTGCCCATGAGCTGTGCTGCTTGCCTTGTGTGTGTCCTTTTTGCGCGTGTGTACCGATGTACTTTTAATAACAATTGCCAAAGTGTTTAGTATGTGAGGAACTGTGCTCAATGCTTTATATACATCATCTCATTTACTCCTCAAAACAACCCTGTAACGTAGATTTTATTTTCATTCTGGTCTATATAAAAGGAAGCCAAAGACTTAAATACAATAAATTTCCCCAAACCACACAGCTAAAAATCCCAGCACCTATGCTCATAATTACCTTATTATATGGCTGCCCAGATTTGCTATTTTTATAAATATAACATATTTTATATACGTTTATGTGCTGGATAGACTTAGTTAAAACTAATTGTTCATTGTGCAGATGAATATGTATAAAATGGGAACAAAGTAATCTGAAGGGTTCCTCTTAAGGAAACTAGATAAAGAAAGGTCTGTGTTGGACAAAGCGACCACTCTGGCTGGTAGAATCATCCCACCACTGCTCACAGCCTAGACCAGTATCTGAGCCTTCCTGGAACTGTTTCCCATCAGCAGACCCCTTACTAAACTGGGCCTAGACTACAAAAATCTAATCCTGCACTTCCGGGTTTACCACAGATTATTAAGTGAATCACCCTAAAATAGTAAAATAACTAGGCTTTATCTGATATGAACATCAAATGAACATCAAGCCCATGGCTCCAGGCTCTTAGAAGTATTTCATCTCTATGACAACAGTGGGTGTTAGAGCAGGAAGCTGGTGCCTTTAGAGCGGGTTAGGGGTGGAAGGAGAACATCTGCTTCTACCTACAGCAGGTGTCTGTCAACCTGTGGTTGGATGCCTCAGGATGTCCAAGGATGCCACAAGAGCCTGACAGAAAAATCACAAACATGAGGAAAATCTGACGTCCCTGGAAATAGCTGTGTTAATTAAAAAACTTGATTGGGACTGAGCAAGACTAAGAGGTTACAGAAAGAAGAGCCCACTTTTTGGGTTTCCTATGAATTGCTAAAAGATTTCAAATAGAGCCTCTGAAGCTATGACATCTATTCCCAGAATTAGAGACCACACCATTGTCATCTTTAGCTACATATGCAGGTCATTCTGAGCCACTTATTCTGCAGGCTTTAATGTTTAGAAACACCCTCTGTAAAATGTCTAGAGTTTACATACAAGTAGGTATTTTCCTTTGCATAGCTAACTTTCTACAAAATGTAGGTTTGCTTTTACATCTATGTAGCACTTTAATTAAAAGGAAACTCCCCTTGTGTATGCTCTAACCTTCTTCAGAAGTGACTGTCATTCTTATTAAATATGGGAGAAACTGAGGTACAAAGAGACTGCTCAGTGCGAAGCCCTGGGTCAGGTTCTTATGTAGCCGATTCTGCTAATTCCTTTTGCAAGGATGAGCAGCGGCACCACTTTGTCTTCAACGTATTAATATATATAGCTGTCGAGCCATGTGGCAGATACTTTAGCCAAAAATAATACCTGGATTCTGAGATTTGAGCACCAATTATCAGGAGGTTCAAAGCACTGATTTATCCCAGTCCCTTCTCTCCCTCAAGCCGTGTACAGTGCTCTAATGATGAGCAATTGAGGAGCAGCATCTTTCCTTGTGTTCATTACTCTCCAACAAGATCTTAACTTGATAAGGCCACCCTGAAAAGGCTAGATCAGCTTTAGACAGGGTAGCAGGTGCATTTATCAACTGCTTATGTTTGCTGAGTCAGGGATTGCTGTGGTTTTCAACTTTTTTCTATTCTACTAGAGAAGTTACTTTTTGTTTTTATATTTAGGGAATTGCTTTGTATTCATGACAATGTTTTCCATTATGATACCTAAAGAAAGCATTTAACCTTTTCTCCCAGTTTCTAAAATCATGTATTTTCAATACATTGTATATATTATGCAATGAAATGCTAGAGAATTGTCTCATTGCCTCTCTCTCCAAAATACTGGCATATGCCTAATTAATACAGGGATATTCCATAAATCATAGGTGCCAAGGAAAAACCATGCAACTGGGGAAAACTTTACAGAGAATATCAATCAGATCCTGGTACTTGTCATTTAAGTAGAGCACAATTCTCTCAAGGCTTACCAGCCTCTTACAGCACCAGCCACAGCATTTAGAAACATTAACTCCTTGTGTTCTCAATCTTTGGAATAAAGGAACTCCAGCTAGGTTTCCTTTTTATTGTTCCCTTTTCTTTTAGGGGGGGAAAGGCTATTTTTATAATGTTTTGCAACTCAAATGAATAAGTTCAAAAGAGAGGAGGTGCTGAAAAAAATTCAATGCAATGTCCTTATTTAGCAGTGCTTAGTTTGGCTAATTACTGGGTACAGGTAGGAAACATGGCTAATGGGGCTTAGCAACAGATGGGGAGCCAGTACAAAGCTGTAGGTTCTTCCTCTGCCTGGGCTGTGACTACCTGCGGTGTTGAACAAGTCATTCAACCTGTTTTTGATTCACTTCCCTTTCACTAAATTATGGATAATAATGCCTAGTAGCTATGTCAAACATTGTTGAGAAGAATAGCTCATAGGAAGATCACAAAGCACTTTCAAAGAGTTGAAATGCTCTATAGGCACAGGCTCCACTGAATCAAACTGAACACGAGGCGATGCCCCTTTCAGTCAAGTCCTCTGTTCCCCATTTAGAACCAAAATGAATGCAAATCTGAAAGTGACTTTGCATTTGCCACGCATCCCCCCTGCCTCTCAGGCATTCTATCACTAACTGATTGTAACTATGCAAATGATACAGTTATCTGTGGCACACACTGGCTTTGTACTGCAGCACCAGCAGTTTAAAATGCTTGATGAATCCAAGGCTGATTGGCAGCTCCAAACTTATCTGTGACCTAATTTGTGGTCAGGAAGTACATGCAGATTTAGAAAAGAGCAAAACCAATGACAGCAGGCTTTCCTTGAGGTTTTAAAGGACTTGAAGTTTGGTTGCCAGGGATTTTTTAAAAATAAATAAATAAAAGTCTGCATCTGAGAGGGATCTGGATTGAAAGCAAAATTCGTCAAATGCACCAAGAATTTTGAAGCACTAGAGAGCTTCACAGAGCAAAAGTAATCCTGAGATAAAGAATGGGAACAATTTCTGCTGCAGCTGAAATGATTGCGGCAGGATGATGTGTGGCGATGCTTTCGCCATTGTTACTTGGGAAGAAGGGAAATCATCTCCTGTGCCAAAGAAGTAACAGATCTAGCCCAGTAATTCCCAGGTGCTTTAAGAGCTGGATCCTCTTCTAAAATTAATGTCTATGTATATATGAGAACAAATATGCTAAATGTTGGATCACATGGGGGTGGGAAGGGAATCAGAGAAGGAAATGAACACTGATTGCTTGCTGGGTTAGCAATATCATCACATTTCACAGACTGCTACTGAGCTGCGGAGGTCAAGTGACTTGCCCAAGTTCACCGAGCTGGTAGGTGGCGGAGCTGTGAGAAAAAAGTACACAGCCTCTGCTCTTTTCACTCTCCTGGGTTGTCTTTAGGAGATGTCTGGATCTATATACCAACCGCAGAGAGAGAGAAGACCGCCTGACTTTTGCAGTACACCAAGCCAGAGTACAAGGGAAATCCTTCAGTTGACTTGCCCGGCCTCCTGCTGTTTGGAGCTCAGCAAATATGACTCGTGGAAAGCTCCGTTGTCTCCATTCCTCTGAGCTACCTCTTCTTTGACTGGTCCCTGCCAGCACTGCCTGTTTGCTGTTACTACTTCCCAGTGATCAACAGCTGTTTTATGTTTCCTCCCATTGTGCTTCATTGCACCTTTGCGGCCCTTCTGCCCACCTACGTGCCGCTCACCTTCATGTTATTGAAGGGCGGTTGTGTTTGTGGCCGTTATTATGTTCTTGAACAGCCCTATGATGTGGAACTTAAAGGGGCCCGGCTGTAGAGAAACATCCATTAGCCATCACTTCTATCCGTATTTCTCACTTTCACTAGGGCCTTTAGGATTATCATGTATTGTTAGGTTCAAATCCAAAGTCTGGCTTTAAAAAAAAGTGATTGGTTAAAATACCTTTTGGGTAACATTAATTGAACATATAAGCAAAGCATTACGTTAAATGAGTTACATAATTATCTTGTTTAAATCTCAAAGTGACCCAATGAGGCAGGATTTGGTGACAATTCCATTTCGTAAACCAAGAAACTGAGGTTTATGGTGATGTAATCTACCCGAGGTTACAGACCTAGCAACTGGCGGTACTAGGTCTCAACCTCAGATCTGGTTCACAGTAAATTCCTAACTCAACCAAAGACTTAACTCCACCAAATTCTTAACTCCATACACTTTTTCCAGCTCTCTATATTAATGTAATTCTTGAAGCTCTGGTCAGTTTCATCTCTACATCCGTGGTTTTCAGCACAATACCTTCCATAGACTCAGGCAAAATTAGCACATCCATATTGTGCTAAAGTGATTGATAACCAAAATGCAAATTTTGCATCTACCATGACAAATCTAATATTCATTTGTTGGATCAATTTATAAAATGTGTACCAAATTTTGTTTATTTTTATGTGCTTGTTAAAGTACTAGCAGAAATCTTTCTGTAATCAGACAAACTTGGTTCTGTTATCTGACAGACTCAGATCCTTGCTGTGTAGACACAATTCAGCTCCTCCCAATGGTAGCTTGGGTCAACAGAGGGAAGTCTGCAGTGGTACTGACACCTGTGTGTGTAAACCAGAATGTGTTTTGCAGTGCAGAGCTGTCAGACTAGAAATAATTCATCAAGATGTAGGTTCTGGCAACTTTAATGATGCTCCCATGGGTATTCTTAGTGCTATGTTAAGCATAGCATTTATAAAACCCTCACAATGCCATAAGCGTATAGCTTCTGAAAAATAGCTGAATATTTTGTATAGGTAGGATTGTGGGTCTTGCTTAAGGCTTGAAGGTAAATAAGAGATGAATAAGTCTACTTATAATTATTCAGTTTTGACTATTAAATTTCAATACTTATAGAAAAGCTAGAATTCCATAAATATCAGATTGCACTACTATCTTTGAATGAGCTGTTTTTCTGCAATTACTTAGATCTGGCAACCGGCTCTGAAACTTACTTTCACAATTTTAATTGGTAAAAATGCTTCTTACTTATTGAAAACTCAAAGCCCAAGCAATAGTCGATCTACTGGTAATAAAGAAGCACTGTTGAATAATGTTCTGTGTCTTATAAACGTAACTTATCTTTTGAGCCATTAAATGCTGATACAGTGGTCGCCTGCAGCATGCTGAAGCAACAAGCCACGACGAGGGACCCTACCGCCCTGTGGTGCCTGGGCGACGTTGTTGGGGAGAGTTTTCTAATCACATAAAAAGGAACAACTCCCCAAAATATTACACTAACTGGCTCCTCCTGTCCCACATGATATCATCTAAGTTGTTTATTGTATACATGTTTAAAGAATTACTGTATATCTTAAGTAAAGCAAAACCACATCAAATATTTTCAGCCCTAAACAATTGAAAGCAAGAACAAATATTCCAATGTGCATATTCTGCTTTGGGTATTTGAAGTTTTATTTTATTATTTCATGCCCTCATCTCTCTCCCTCCAGGGATTTTGTCCCTCCTGTATCAAGGTTTCTTTCACCTCTGTCTGCAATAACACTTTCTTCTTTTATTTTAGATTTTTGAAAAGCTATCTCAGGAATTTTGGTGTAGCTCCTGATTCAGCTGTATTGATGGTAATTGAGAAGGGAATACAAACTGAACTCAAGTGCAGCTCCACTTAAATTTACTTCCCATGAGAGAAGAATTTCCAAAGCTGCCAGTCCAAAGGTTTCTATAAAATTTGTGTTTGTAAAAGCAGCACTTTATTATATTTTATTCTTTTTGAAATAATTGAGAGTACTATGAAAATTATCACAGCTTCCGAAAGGGGTGGGTGAAGTTTGTCTGTCTTTAAGAGAAAAGTAATGGGTCTTGAGAGCTTTCTCTTTTGTTTAAAAATAAACACGGATATCTCTGAATAAAATATTGTGACTGTGCTGTCGTTCTGTTTATAGACCTCTCCATGGGGACATTCTTCTGCATTGAGAAAATCTGTGAAGATCACTGCTTTTGGATTTAAAGATGATGGGTAGATCCTGCACCCTGTTCGTTTTATATCTTTACTTCTATATCTGTAGATATAGATGTACATATTACAGAGCTACAGATAGTTATAGATCTTCACACTGACAGATATAGATATAGATATGAATGAATTCAACAAAAGAGTCTGAGAGATGACCAGTGTCCCCTGGCAGGTACATTTGACTTTTGTGTAGTATGTACTCTTTTGAATGGGATATGGTCAAGACAGGTAAAATAGATGTCATTTTTGAGTGACAAACTGTGCCATCTTTACCATTTTCTTATCCTGCAAACTTGTGGGCTTAGTGATCTGAATGAGGAGAACTAGGGAATAGATTTCTATACAAGCCTGGCTGCATAATTCAACTGGGCACATATTCAGGGTATGTGAAATCAGGGCAGTCAGAGTGTCACTGCATTTGTATGTTCAGATTAGATAGAACTGCAATATATATATGAGACATCTTCATAGTGGAAATTTACATTTCAGTAGTAATTTAAATGAAAGGAGAATTGATGAGTGGAAAATTGGTAGGATAATACTCCAGTATATGATTTAAGTAAAAGGCCAAAATTAAAAATGTTATCTAGAATTTGAAACAGTATTCTTTTTCACAGTATTAAATTTTTACTGAAAGTATTAGCACTGTACTTAATCAGTCACACTCTTGCTGTCCCTGCCCATGGGTTGCATTAATGTGAAATTATGTAAACAAAAGGAGGTCTGGGAACAGCCTCCAAGGGAATACTACCAGTGATATTTGCATAGCCCTAAGTGTGACAAAAGTCATTCTATCTGCTCTTTTGATAAGTCCAGTTCCTTCTTTTGTATTCTCTCTGGCTTTGCAGAAATATCCTATCAAAATAATCTAACATTTTCTTGAACAACTTTTCCCCACCACAGTTTCCTTTCTTCACTTCAGTGTGATCCTAACCTCCTGGTTATTAACTCATCTTTGACCACTTTTTCTCAGTCACTTAGCCATTTTTTCACTTACTAAGCCATTTAAAATGTTGACCTACCTGGCTCCTTTCTACTTTAGCATATTCTACTCCATAGGGGTACTTGTCTCCATGTTTGAATTTTCTTTTTCTCAGTCTTTTCTTTTGTTCCTATCTTCATTCTTGAGGAGGCAGAAATTATTGTAAGAAAATAAAATACCTTCTTCCTCTTCAGTAGTGGTTTTCCTCTATATTTCCCTTAGTTACTTAGCGCTATTAGAAGTTTGGATTGATTTTGAGCAGGAAAAGGAGACTCAACTATTCTCTTGGTGAGTGGTATCCCCTCAGGGTTCATGATATTTATGAGGAGAGGTGGGGGAACCCAGACAGTTAAACTAACATGGAGAAATCATGGACAAAATTGAAACCAGACCAAGGGGACACTCTCAGGTCAAGGAAAGGACCTAATACTGAGAATAGTGCAAACCAGTGACTGAATTGCTGGTGATGCTGTGACGTGCCAGCCTGATTCCCATTCAGTACTATGATACCTGTTCTTCAAGTTCCTGAAAGAGGTGGCTGTTGCAGTTCATAACTAAGTCTCTCTCCAGGAATTGTCCTTGACAGGAAGGAACTTCCTTGCCCAAAATTACACCTCTTTCATTGGAGCGGCTCATATCCCATGACCATTTGATGCAAATCTCAGTGTTTCAGGATCAGTGTTTTAGAGAAGCTGAGCTCTGGCTTGTGTGATCCAAAATTAAGACGTGATTATTTGTTATCCATATATATGACAGCATTTGGCACATCATTCCAAGATGGTGTGTAAAGTAGAATTTAGACAATGGACACACACAATGACTTATCCTTTAAGATATTGGACATGAACCCATAAAGCAGTAATGTGCCACACTTTGGGTGTGTGGAAGGGGAAGTACAATATTAGTGTCAACACTGGGTGCTACCATCCCATCGCTGTTCAAACAAGGTAAAGGGATGTCTATTTGAAGTTCTAGCCCTAAGCACGAAGTGACTTTTCAGGCTGAAAAGGCTTTAAATCCTCTCAGAGAGCATGCTGATCCCAATGAGAGCTGACACAAATCACATGATTTTAACACAGAGCACTTGGTCTAGAGTCAATGAACTGTGGCTTTACAGAGCCACTCAACACAGGGCAGAGCTTATGGGAGGAAGGGAAGTCTTCCACAGAGACCAATGAGTAATTACCTCAAAAAAGACTTTAATGTGATCAAGGACACATTTAGAAGGTTAAGATATTGTATCACAAAGTGACCTAAGAAAACTCAGTTATGCACAACTGTTAGTGTATTTTTGGTGGTAGCTGCTGCTTCTCATACTTCCCAATCAGGAAATAATGTAAGCAAGTGTGAGATCAGATTCTACCACCCACAGAGACATATATTAAACAACCATTTATTAGCAAAGAAGCACAAACCATTTCAAACAACTTACTCTGTAAGATGAAAGAAAGCTCCATTTCCTATCTTTGCCAATGCTATCATCTTTTGTGCAAGAGGATCACTTGAAGCAGATATGACAATATTCCAGAGACCAGTGGCTGGACACAAAACCATTGAGGGGCCAGGCCTCATGTACCATCCCTAAGGTTATCCAAAATGGCTTGCTAAGATTTTATATGCTACTCATTAGGGAATAAAGATTGTCTCTGAAATAATTCAGCTGATCCACATACCTGAATAGCACTAATTTTACCAAAGAAAGCTGACTTCTAAATATGTTAACATGTATATCAAACCACTAATTTTACCAAAGATAATACATTTTCAAAAAATGTATTAAGATAAATAGCGGATTCTCAATGTTGAAAGTTATGGATTACTGAAGTTATTGTATTAATTTAAACCATAGGAAATTGATCAACTATGTTTGATCAATGAATATGACATCTGCGAGTGTGTTTTTTCTAATTAGATATTTGCTGACTGTTGTAGTGATTTTATAGTTAGGGCAACTGACTACTAAAGTAACTGTCACCTACACGGCCTATGATGAGGTATTTTTAAATGAATTCTACCAACATATGAAAGGAGAATAAGTACATTGGAACACAAAACAGATATTCTTAATAGTCCACTTCTTGTGGGAGAAAAAGAAAGTGGGAGAACCAGACAAAGAGTAAAACTGAACCATGGCCATTTGCCTAGTTGGTCATGCCACAGATGACAAACACCAATCTGTTGCTAAAAAGGCACTAAAGAAATCACCACCTACTCTAGAGTTTATTGTATATAGGCACAGGTCGCATTAGAGTGTGGGATAAATAACTTCAATGAATCCTTTGACTATCTCCATGAAATTCTGAGTAAAATGAGCCCCTTGTGGTACTTCTCTGTGTGGATAAGTGGGCTTAACTGACAACTACAGTCAAGAGCCTCCCCTGCACCCTGTGCATGCAGAGAAAGCTGTCCTCTTAGGGCTTATTTATCTATTTTTTATTTTTTGGTGTAAAACAGGTTAAATTATAGAATAATAGGAAAAAAAAGGAAAAAGTCAAGGCCCTGTGGGTTAAGAGAATTTAAGAGTTAATGTTTTTTTTAAAGATCATCAAATTGTATTTTTGAACTGTAATTACAGATATAATAAAAATGCAATCAATGAAATAGACATAACAAGACTCACAAGCCTACCATTTATTGATTTTGTAAGCATTACACTAGTATATTTGATGTGCATGATGTCTCCAAGTGTTACTGATTGAAGAATCTGTTACAGGTTGGAGAAATGCTAAATCAATCTTGAGAATGGTGACATTTGTACAGAGTGATTGGCCTTTGAACATCATTTATATCTCAGAGAGAAAACACATTTTAGTACTAATAGCTAAGAATTATATAGGTACATATCTATATAAAAACAATTCTCACAAAAAGCAATCTAAGGGAACGCCAAAATCATCTTAAATTTTGGAAGAGAGAAACGTTCAAAGAAATAACTCTGCTTTTCAAATATCCCTATCATAAGTATGAAATATGGCCCATTAAGAAATATGACTGCATTATAATAATCAAAGTACCTGGATTTTTCAACTTTTTTTCCCCCAAACTCTGTAAGTAATAATCTCTGAATAAAGATGATGAGAATCATAGTTATTCTTATCTTTTGTTCTGTGATTGCTTTTGGGGGATATAATTTTCTCCAAAAGATGTAGAAACTAAGACTCAGAGATGTTAAATGAATTGGTGAAGGACACATAGCTCCTTAGTGTTCTTTTCCTCAACATACCATGTTTAGTAAGCAGTCTTCCATGGCTATAAACTTCCTATTATTCTGATTTTGTAAGCACTAATTTTGTGATTCAGTGTAATTAAATTAACTTACCTAAGATTCCAGAATAGCTTTAAAAAACCACATTGAAATCTAGTTATGTCAGACTCCAAAGCCATGCCGTTTCCATTGACTAAAATTTTTCCCTTCCAGAGAAAATACTTATGTCACCAATCATCTAACTGTGTTAATAAGCTATTTCTATTTTTCTCTCCTGATGCAGCCAATAGCATTCAGCAAAAGAAATATCTACTATGACATTTGATTCTCCTGCTCTGATTCTTCAATAATGAAATATAAAAGAAGGCAGATAGGAGTAGTTTTGGATAGATTGCAAATGGCAATGGACTGTTTTTAGGACTGTTGCTTTGTTTAAAGGCTTCCCTCTATAGATTTTTAGTTATGCTGCATGCTCTTTAGGAGCTAAATGAAATTGAAGGTGACAGAAGCCATGTCAGCACCTCTGACCAGTGCATCCAGCCTTCTTTCCCCTCTTGTCAGGGCTGCTCTCAGGACCACAAGTACCATGACCAGTTTGGGAGCCATTTGAAAGTATATATGGGCCTTTGAACTTCCACAGTAAGGGATATTATCTTTGTTCATATTGTGCATGAGCTCCATTTGGAAGCCTCTCCATGTGATTGAACTGACAAGCCTGTTCCTAACTTTAGAGAGGAAAGCATAACACTTTCCTACTTTAATAGGCATTTTCTTACTAGGTGTCGCTGCCTACTTAGGGAGATCCAAGTAAGGCCAAACCACTTTTTGCTCTCTTTTCTTCTTGTTCTTCTTTTTTTTCAGTGTCAGCGATTTCTTCTATTTTCAAGTTTCTTATTAATTTTTTCTATGTTTCTTCCTATAACTATATATATTTTATTTATTTTTCTAACTTGGAAATTTTGGGTGAATTTTTATTTTTAAAGTGCTATATAGATTGTCAGGAAGGATCAAGATGTGTCTCATCCCTGGAGTGGAACCAGAATACTAAGTAGATGTTCATATTTTGAACAGATCATCAGGGAGAGAACACTAGGATTCATCAGGGAAGTGGTAGAAAACACTAAAAGTGAGTAAGAGTAGGGTTCAAGGAAGCTGGCCTGGCCAGGGACTTGTTGAGTTCCAAGAAAAATTTCAGGACACGGGGAAACAGTAAGTGAGAAAATCCCAGGCCACCACACTCCAAAATGGGTTTTACAATCTTGGTTACAGAAGAAGACCCCCTTGACCCACAGAGGACTCAGGCTTAACATAGGAAGCTGCCTAGATATTGCATAGAGACATTGCTCCAGAACAGGAACCCACGCTGACTCACACAGGCACCTGAGCCTACAGCAGATTCCTTTCTGAGGACCCAGATACCAGGAATCTACAGATGTGCCTGCTGTTCGTGTGCTACTCTGAGGAGGGATAGAGGACCCTGGGTGCTCCCACACACCCCTGGGAAGATTCCCTCTGACCTGCTCTGGGCTGCTGTTGATAATGAGATATTAAAGAACTGCATTCCCTACAGTTGCTGCTTCCTTGGGTGGGGTCTCACCCTCTGATATCAGGCTTGAGGTGCCATTTTGAAAGTTTAAAGCTGGGCTGCACCTCACCCTTTGGCTGAATTCCAGGTTACCAGGCAGAACTGCCACCCAGCCAAAGAAGGACAGGTAATCTAGGCTCTCCTATGTATACCTAGGACAATAGTCACCACCCTGCAACAGGCCACTGTGAAACTAAAACATGAGAGGACCGTACTCCCCACAGCTTCTCTCACATGCTGCCTGCCTAGGAGGGGCCCCACTCTCCCTGGTAGCCGGCCAAAGATGCCATGTGGAAAGTTTAATGCTGAGGTTCACAAATTGGCATCCTAACATCACACCTCAATAAACTAGAAAACAAAAAAGAAATCAAACCCAAAGTTAGCAGAATAAAAAAAATAAAAAAAGATCAGAGAAGAACTAAGTGAAATAGAGACCAAAAAAATACAAAAGATCAATGAAACAAAAAATTGATTCTTCAAAAAGATAAACAAAATTGATAAACCACTAGCTAGACTAAACAAGAAGAAAGAAGATCCAAATAAACAAAATCAGAAATGAAAAAGGAGTCCTTACTACTGATACCACCGAAATGCAAAAGATCATCAGAGACCATTATGAACAATTAAATACTCACAAAGTAGAAAACCTAAGAAATGGATAAATCCCAAGATTGAACTAAGAAGAAATAGAGCTCCCGAATAGACCAATAAGCAGTAGTGAGATTGAATATGTAATAAAACATCCCCACCCCCCCCAAGAGATTATCTGCACTCTCTTGTTTATTGCAGCATTATTCACAATAGCCTAGATATATAAATAACCTAAATATCCATACATGGATGAATTCAGCATAAATAAGATGTGGTGGGGTGTGTGTGTATATACATACATATATATATATATATATGTATATATATATATATATATAGTGGAATACTATTCAGCTTTTAAAAAGAAGAAAGTCCTGTAATTTTCCATGACATAGATAAACCTGGAGGACATTATACTAGGTGAAATAAGCCAGGCACATAAAAATAAATACTGTATGATCTCACTGATATGTAGAATCTAAAATAGTCAAACTCATGGAAGCAGAGAATAGAACGGCATTGCCCAGGCCTGGGGGAAAAGGGGAATGGGAAGATGTTAGTCAACATGCACAAAGTTTCAGTTATAAGATGAATAAGGTCTGGAGAACTAATGTAAAACACAATACATATGATTAACAATATCGTATACTTAAAACTTTGCTAAGGTGGTAGATCTTATGTTAAATGCTCTTACCGCAAAAGTAAAAAACAACAGAACAAAACAAAGTGCAGTAGGAGGAAACTGTGTGGGGTGATAGGTTTATGGCATTGATTGTGGTTGTGGGGAGCCGGCAGCACAGGGATCCCGCTTGGGAGGCAGCTGTGCCCAGCACGTGCGTAATTGCTCTCTCCACCCTGCCTATCAGAGAACACGTGCTGGGGGAGGTCCTGGCTGAGGGTACTTAAGTGGAGCTCACTTCCCGTTCGGCATCTCTCGCCATGTATAAGTCGTAGATGTGAAGCTGTGCCAATAAACCGCTGGTGGAAGAACTTCAAAGCTGTTGCGTCCTGATTGCTGGCAGTCTAGGGCGCGACAGGGGACCGCTGGAATAACCAAGAATTTGGTGAGTAATCAATAGTCCTTCCCAATTACATAATAATGCAAGAGCATAATACCCTTTAATGGGGTGTCCATCAATACCTACTACCACAGAGGAAGAGGGTGACAGAGGCCTGCCAAAGGTTTGTATTAATGAATAGATGGCTCCCAAGTTTACCCAGGGTTCTTCCTGGGGGATGTTGATAATATGGGAGCCTGTGCTGAACCCAGGCCCCTTCAGGCATGGTCATTGAGGACCATGAGGGCTTGGCCTTTCCCCTGGCCTCCAGAGGTCGAGGGGAAGTCCTTACCCCAATGGCCTGACTGTCCACACTTGGGATAGGGCTTTTGGGTAGCACAACTCTCCCTGCCTTGCCTCCAGTATTTCTGTTGATACCTGGGCACTTATCCCTGGCTTTCCACATTGGTAGCACGTCTTAATGCCTCCTCCTGGGCATCTTAGAATGGCTAGGTGAGTCTGTGTGGCAATAGCCACTCCCAATAATTTGGCCTTTTGGAAGTCCCTCCATGTTATCTCCAGATCCTGGTTGTTGTAGACAGTGGAGGCAACTGACGGTAGGTGGATAGTGTTGGCTGGGGTATCACAGGGCCAACTTTGAGTTTTCTGTAGATATCAAGAATGGTTGGTTAATGAAATGAGTATTAATTACTATTATCGCCTTTCTGGAGGTGGGATCCATATTAGTATATTTTTCTATGGCTTCAGTGAACCTTTCTCTGAACACTCTTTTCCTTGTACCAGCTCTGTTAGTTTAGAGAAGTTAGTAGGTTTTACCTGTATGGTCTTCATCCCACCAATTAAACAGATCAACATGTGATTGCAGAGCCATCCCTCTGGCTGGCCTTTCTGATAGTTCCATATGGGGTCCACCTGGGGAAGAGCCTGACTGCCTGGGTAAAGTCCCTCACTTACTGAATGGAGCTTATCCCCATACACTTGACTGGTGGCTCACATTCTTTCTTTCATCTAATGAACAGCATTGTGAAAGTAAAACCCACACATCTTTCCAAGTTAGGTCAAAGACAACTGCTAGGTGTTGAAATTCTTCTATAAGCCTCCCAGGGTTGACTGAGAAGCTTCCAAGTTTTTCTTTGCGTATTTTCAAATCTCTCATGGAAAATGGGACATGGACCCTCAGACACTTTCCTTCAGGTCCTGACAGCAAGAGGCATGTTGGAGATGGGTTGGGGGATAGGTGGGGGATAAGGGGGGGTGTTATGGCCCCTTCTTGGGGAGAAGTGAACACAGAAGACAAACGACAAACGACAGACACACAGAGACAATACAAGACTGCAGCATCTCCTGCTTGCAGCGTCTTTATTTTTAACATTGTTCTTTTGGCATCTGTCCCAGTCTACCCCAGCTTTTCCCACCGCTATTTTCTGTTCCCAGAATGTTTTCATCTCAGCATGGACTGGTTCTCACTGCTCTGCCTCAGGGAATTGACATTTGCGTCTCCTCCTTTGCCCTTTCCCATTTGTGGGTCAAGGCACCCTGACTTGTTTGCAAGTCACAAGGTGTCTTGAGGCCGATCAACGAGAAACAATCCATGTGAGAACAGGTGTTCCAAGAACTGCTTTGTTCAAACATGGCTGAGAGATGACCCAGTGTCCACTATAGGACGAGATCAGCCTTTAGTCTAGAACTCATTTTGTTCCCCACTACTGCGGCTATATCCTTCTGAGTACCCTTAGTACTTGATCCATTGTCCTGTGGTTTACAAGGATTTTCCATTCTGGTCGGTAGAAACACAGCCCTATGTGCTCTGCAGGGATTTTGGATGGTTCTCTTCTTAGCCCCAGGCAGTTTTTTCCTTCCCCTATTGTGCTGATCAGTCCTCAGCTGAAGACTTGTGGAAGACCCTCTGCAAATCTCTGGAGCTCTATCTTTATGCATCTATCTCCTCTCTGTTACTTTGCCTTGTGAACTTTACCCACCTTGGCCTCCTTGGACTCCCAGTTTCATCTTCTAAACTCAGGAAGACTGTTGGGCTCCTCCTGGGTTCCCCTTGCCTGTGTTGTGACCTGTAAACTCTGTCTTAACAGTAAGCTGCAAGAATTATAGGGTTTAAATCATTTATCTCTCATTTCATAGGAATTATTTTCTTATACTATCTGATATCCAATGTCTGAACCACCTCATAGTATATTTTGGTCTGAGATTTTAGTTGTTTCAGGTGGGAGGGTCAATATAGTCCTATTATTTCATCTTGGCTAGAAGCAGATGTGTCTTCCCAACTACATCTAATTACCATTCCCTAATTTCCACAGTCGATTTTTTTTAAACTGGGCTTCTTATTTCTAATATTTATTTCTATCAATTTTGCCTGGTTTCCAGATTAAACTGTCTAAAATATTTTCCTAGGAAATAAAGTCACCTCTTTTCTTAAAAATATTGAATGATCAGATGATATCCAAACTTTTTTTTTTGATGTTTAAGGCCTCCTAGTAAAATGAAAAGCATTTCATCTCTTTATTTCGCTTTCCATTGTACAAAGAGAGGATAAAGAGAAGGAAGTCATGTTGACACCTTTCCTCTTTCCCTTTGAGGGATCTGCCCCCCTGGAACAGTAGCCCTTTTGTGTATAAGATCAGTCTTACCTACAATCCTAGGTAAGACTGAAGGTCAGTGTAAAAGTATGCAGCTGACAGTCAAAACCTGTGATGGCAGGATTGTGTCTTATTTACTTGAATCCTTAGTGTGTGACGTATCTGGTATATATTTGATAAAGATATATCCTATATAAACCACAGTACTTGGAAAAAAATAGTTCTATTAAAAATACTTCTTGGCTTAGCAAGAGATAAATTAAGACCATAGAAATGTATAAAAACATGGATCACATCTTTCTCTACTTAAGCAATCAATTAGGGCTTCTTATCACTGGCATTTTCTATTGGAGATCAAGTCATGGCTACCTCAGGCTGGGAAAGCTGTTGTTGACTTAGCATTGTTTTCTTAGTCTCAAAAATTGAGATTTAACATAAAATATTTGGGAGGAGGAATTGGAAGGAAAAATAAAACCACACCTAGGGAAATGTTACTTACTGTGTCCAATATTGATTAAAAAAATAAGAAGGTGGTTTTCCTAGCATTTTGGTTACTTTTTAAAAAAATTTCAGAATGTTATGGGGGTACAAACATTTTGGTTACATATAATGCCTTTGCCTTGCCCAACCCAGGGCTACAAGCGTGCCCTTCCCCCATCCATCAGTTGTGAGTTTACCACCCCCACCTGACCCGTTATCGCTTTTATTTGTCAATAAGTGTGTTTGAATTTTCCCAGGTTATGAAACCACCAGCGGTAATAGCGGGGGTGGCAGAGGCATAAGCTGCTTAGCTCATTATCTCAGCACTGACCTGTAAGCAGCCCCCTCTGGGGTGAAATGCAATTGAGTCTCTCTATTAACTTCAGTCCTGAGTACCTCCACAGCCATCTTGGTTATCAGGCTCAGAACACATTGAGTTAAGTAGGAAGGCGCAGGGTGGATAATAGTTTTGTGACGCAGATGACTATCAGCAAGAGACTAAGCTGAAAATTACTTCTCTGGGGCTGCCAAGGATGGCAAGTCAGGGTGAAAGTTGAGGTTCAGCTGCAAGGTTTGTTTTTCTATCCTCTGAAATGGCCTTGCTCTGTGGGTTAAAGGCTGCTGCTGTACTCGTGAATATATACTATTTCTGGCTGCTGTAATTGATTAGCTACACTTTGCAGCTGGCTTGACAAGCCTGAGAGCTACTATTCAAGGCTTTAGGAGCAGTACAGAATAGCATATCCATAGATGCTTTGAGTTATCCTTGGCCATGTGGAAACTGAGAGAGTGAACTCAACAGCAGTAAGACATTCTTCACATTAAATGGATTAAATTTTGAATTACTGTCACACCAGCACTGTCTCCATGTTGGTTATATCACTTTATATTTGACAGGAAATAAAAAACCCTCAACACTTAATTTTTCTTTAGTTTGCCTTTATATTCATTTACATATGTATGCAAATGGTCTTATCTGTTGATGGAAATTGATTCAATATCTGACATGTTATGGCATCAAGCTAAGACCAAGACTCTGGGGGCAGACTGGTATTGAATCCCAGCATTACGTCTTACTAGCTGTGTGACGCTGGATAAATTACTTCACTTTGTGCCTCAGTATCTTCATCTGTAAAATGGTCACAATAAAATGATTGCCCTCATATGGTTGTTATAGTACTAAGTAAGTTAATAAATATATAGCACTCACATAGTGTTTATCATATTCTGGACCCTAGTCTAAGTTTTAATCATTAGTATTATTTGAAATGACAAAAGAACAGCGGTGTGCATGTATACAATGTAAAGCTTAGAATTTGAGCTAATGCTATTTTTTCACCCTTGAACTCAAGCCTATTTCTGAAAGGCTTTCTTTGTATTTGGTTATGCACAAATGTTATTTTTCTCTTAGGTTTGTAATTGTGCTGTCTTACTTAGCTGACTAGAAGCTCTTCAAGTGGAGATTTTATTTCTCTCTTCACTTACTCTGTAAATAAGGAGCAGCTAGCACACATAGAAAATGGGTATTTGTAAATATTACTCTTAGCGAGTATATTTTTCACTAAATGAAAGCACTGGCTTTATGTACAGCCTCTACACCTCATTGCTGTGAGTGCATAGCTGCATCTATTATCTCCTTAAAAATTTAATATTATGTGACATGCCCTAAACAATACCAGCTACCATTTATTGAGTGGCTACCATCTGTAGGGCTCTATACAGACACTTTACATAGCTTATTTTGTGAAACTTTCACAGAATCTTTATGAAGTGGATGGTATTATTCTCATTTTAGAGATGGAGAAATAGAAGCTTGGAGGGATGGAGGTACTTAACAGGGTCACACAGCTCTGTCACTCAGGGTGGTTTGATTTTAAAGCTTATGGGTTTGTTTACCATAACACACTGCAATTCTTGCTGTTTTGGTCTCACACTTGTCCTCACTTTATATCCTATTTTTCTGATTTCTTTTTCTCCTCATCTTGTGTTGCTTTGACAATAGCTTTCATCAACAGGCACAATTCAAGAGACTCAACCCCGAGACTTTCTCTGTGGTGTAAGTGAATAAAATCATCACTAACCTTTGATTAAACATCTCTCCAAGTCACCTGATGTGGCCTCTAACAAAGTTTTTTTTATCCCTGCCCACACACTCTGTTAACTGAGAGTTAACTGTCCTCTGAGCATAGTTAGTTTTCAGTGGGCTCAGAGGACAGCCACAATAATGGGATTTTTCACAACAGGCAGAAAAACCATAGATTTCTCTAAGGCTTCTGGATTATCACAAGGGAGAAAGATCTGGAAATGGCTGTTCATTGAAGCTATGATCGAAGGTGGGACTGCTTCTCAGTACTCTAAGTTCTCCTTGCATTTTGCTGAGTGGCAGCATAACACAGTGGTTCAGAACCACTGATGGGTGCTGGAGGCGCGTGGCTGGGTTCCAATCACAGCTGTGTTACTTACTGGCTCCGTGATGTTGGGCACACTGCTTGACTCATTTAACCTTCACAACAGCCCTGTCAGGTAGGTACTATTATAATTCCCACTTCACCAATGAGGAAACTGAGGCAGAGAGAATTTATATAAACTGCCCTAAGTCATCTTGGTGGCATCTCCTAAAAGTCTTGAAATTGTGGTTGTCAGAATCAATCCTTTAGATTAGGACTTTGGTGTATAACAGGCCATCAGTAAAACAGAAACTGCAACTAAGGTTGTAAGGGAACAGCATGAAATCTGTCCTCTATCTCTGCCATAGCAATTTTATGTCCCTTTTCCCAGCCATATCGCCAGTCCTTTTCCTTATTTGTCATCAGGGTAGTTTCTTTTCTCTTGACATATTTCCCTCTTTCTATTCCCCTAAAGCTCCTCTCACATTCTCACAAGCAGGAAGCATCTGTTCCCAATCTGGTGATATGGATTAAGGAGAAAGGAGAGGAGAGTGGGGTGCACACTTGTTGGAGGATTTTGAGAAGTACCAGGCACCATCCTTCTTAGCTCTGTGACATCACTTGTGCCCACCCTACTAATCTCCACTAAGTTCCTTACAAGTGCCTGCCCTGTCAGGGCTTCTCGAGCCCTTTTAGGTGCTTAAGAGGTACTTGGGGATGTTGTTAAACTGAAGAGTCAAATTCAGTAGGAATCTGGGGAGGGGCCTGCATTTTCTAGAAAGTGCTATATCCTTTTATACTTTTCCAGAATAAACTTAGTAAATATGTGGTGAGCATTTAGAAAATTTCAGGACTATAAAGAGGAGCTTGACCAGAGTCTTCCTAGAATCCCCTAGGAACCATGACTCACCATGAGTCCTAAGGAGCCCCAGACTCACCAGCAGTGGGCTGTATGTACAGTTGTTCGACTTTGTGAGTGAGCTGTCACTGGACATAACTCATGTTCACTGAGCTGCAGCTTTCCCCAGTAACCCAGTCTGTAGGCCTAGGATTCTGCTATCTATCCCATTCCTGACTACTTTTATTTCCTTCTCAGAATTAAGTCCCTAGAATACTAGCACCTTGACTAGATCCTAGCCAAACTGCCTGGCCTTGCCAGACCTTCTTTTAAGGGTACATAACCCTGATCATATTTCCTTACGCCCTGGGGTCCTCCCCAAAGGTAACCCTGAAATGTTCAGGCCTCCACTTGCCTGACTACAGCTATTGTTACTGACTTGTGATCTTTGCTGAATCAAATATTTCACTGGATGTTGCAGAATGGTGATTTTCTGTCATTTTATTAGTTGACTTTTATTTATAAAAAAAGAGTTTCTCTCTTTAGCTGGAAATGTACTATAAGTCCCCCAAAAACAGCAGCTTTTTTTTAAGTCATATTATTTTATCATTATGGGTTCATTTATTTAAATTTTTTCAGTATTTTATAATCAGTTAATAGTCACTAGCCTTTTGATGCTCAAATTTTCCCTGATTTGGCCAGTGTAATCCCTTTCATGCTGGCTTCTGTATCCTTTTGACATGCCCCCATTATTCTTTAAGCCCTTCCTTGCTTGCTAGCACAGAATGTTTTAGGGTCCCCTTTTACTTTCCCTTTTCCTGGATGTGGATTCAGCCATTTTCTTTGTGTAGGTTTTTTCTGGTGGGAAATGGTTCTTATACATCGAAATCTGGGTGCTAGCTATCTTCAGTACCACTAGGATATCATTGCTTCTAGTACCATTCAGGGATAAAACTAGCATATATTGATATGAACTAAATTGTTTAAAATATACCTCTAATTCAAATTTAATACTACAGAGTTTCTTTTTAAATATTTGATTTTATCTTTGTATTTCTTTTCTCTAACACTTATAATTTTGGTCCCTAAAAAGTTAATTATTTATTTCCTTGTTTATCCTACAATATACATACAATAGCAAAATTACAATCCCAATATTCCTACTATTTTAATGACTGAGTTAAGTTTAAGATTTCTTTGCTGTGCTTTTTGTGTTAAAAAACCCAGATATGTTTGTATGTCTTTGTAAATATCTAAGAATGTACAGCTATATATGCAAAAAATCCCTTGAAATAGCTATTTTCCTTGTGTGATTATTAATTTCATATAAAATTAGGTTTATGTTTCCATCTGTGCTCAGTTTTAAGTTTTGTTTATTTTTTCTTTTTGATATAAATTTATTTTTGTATATGTAATACATTTACATGATTCAAAAATCAAAACTTTATTTAAAAAACTATTTTCAAAGAAGATCCACTTCCATCTGTTAATAGAAAAAACCCAAACTCTGTAAAATAATCTAAAGAAAATTTATTTTGAGCCAGTATGAGTGACTGAGGCCTGGAAAAACAGTCTCAAGAGGTCCTGAGAAAGTGTACCCAAATGTGGTCGGGTTATAGTTTGGCTTTATACATTTTAAGGAGATAGGAATTGCAGGTAGAATCATAAGTCAATATATGGGAGGTATATATTGGTTAGGCCTGACAAGGTGGGATATATTGAAGCAGGGGCTTACAGGTTATAGGTAGATTCAGAGATTCTTTAATTTGTAATTGGATAAAGGAGTAAGGGTCTGTCTGAAACTTGGAGTCAGTAGAAAGGAATGCTTTTAAGATAAGGAAGTGTGTTATCTGATACCATGCCAACAAAAAAAGACCTGTTTAACTAGATTTTATGAATTGTGACTTAAGCCTTGCCTTGCATGGACTTAGGTCTTGTTTATAATTTGGTATCTTATTGCCACAAAGAGTCTGTTTTGTCAGTCATATGATCTCTATTTTAATATTAATGCTGGTTAGTTGTTGTGCCTAAATTCCAAAAAGGAGAGGGTATAATGAGGCATGTTTGACTTCCCTTCCTAGCATGACCAGGAACTCAGTTTTTCAGGTTTTTCTGGGGGCCCTTTGGCCAAAACAGTGTCTGTTCTGTTGGTTGTGGGGCTTAGGATTTTTTTTTTAGTTTATACATCTCTTTTATCAGTACTTCCTTTCTCCTACCTTTATAGGCAGCCATTTTAAAAATTAGTTTCTGATTTATTTTTCTAGTATTTTTTTAAAAAATTATAAATGAATACTTATTTCCTCTCAAGTATAGGTTGAACCATGAGAGAGCTATTTTGATACATCAAAACAACTATTAGTCATTTCATATGATTCAAACTAATGTATATTAACTTGGGTGAGATGACATTTGTATAATATTAAATCATTCTATTCAAAAACATAACATACTTTTTCCATTTGTTTAAAACTACTTTTATTTCTTTCACAAGTGCTTTGCAAATTGCTTATGATTTTTCCATGATATTTTATTTTATTTTTGCTATTGTTAATGTGGCTTTCTCATGCATTATATTTTCTATTATTTGACTATATGTGTGTCTGTATTTGATTTCTATATGTTTATTTCATATCTTGCTACCTTACTGAATTTTTATTGTTTGAATTTTTTAATGATTCTCTTGGCATTTTAAAGGGATACTATAATATCATCTACAAATAGAGATTGCTTTATTTTTTCCTTTTCATTTCTTGTGCCTATAATTGCTTTCTCATGTCTCATTACACTGGAAAATACTTCCAATACAATGTTGAAGAGAAAAGGAGAGAGTGGGCCTTGTTTCTGATTTCAGCAAGAATGGTTCAGTGTTTCCTCATTAAGGAAGATGCTGGCCTTGAAGCTGATGAAATCATCACACTGAGGAAGCATTCATCAAGCCTATTTTATTCAATGTTTTTAGGGATAGGTGTTGAACTTTTATACTATAATTTTAGTATCTTCTGAGATTATATAAATTTTCTTCTTAGATTTATTGATATACTGAATTGTATTAATGAATTTTCTAATATTGAACTGTTTTGTTATTCCTGAAATAAACCCATTTAGTCATGGCATCCAATATTAAGGTGTTGCTGGATTCAATTTATTTATATTCATTTAGGATTTTTGTATCAAAATTCATAACTTGTCCCAAAGTGCTTCGATTATAGGTAAAACAAAACAAACAAAAAAATTCATAACTTTGTTTGGTTTGTAGTTTTCTTATTATTGTTAAATCATTAGGTTTAGGTATCAAAATTTGGTAGAGTAAATAAAAACTATTTGAAAGCTTTTCTTTTTCTGTGCTCTGAAACTTTTTGAGACTCTTTAGGATTTTCTAGTCTTTGAAAGTTTGGTTGAATTTGCCTATGAAAATATCTGAGCCTAATGCTTTGTTGAGGAGCCTTTTAATAACTTGCTCTATTTAGTCCATGGAAATTGGCCTGCTTAAACATTTTACCTGTATTGGGGTGAGTTTGGTAAATTATATATTTTTTTAGAAAATTATCCAATTCACCTAGATTTTTAAATTTCTTTTTCATGGAGTTTTGTAATTCAATCCATTATGATTTTATCAGAGTCAAATATAATATAGAGACAAATCTCTAAATGTAAGATATTTTATTTGGAAAGGAAGAATTGCAATTCAGGGCATATACACAGACTGAGTGATCTTTGGTATGTCCAAAGAACAAAGAGAAGATTGAGAGTTTTATTACAAAGAGAAATGTTACATATTGCTTTGAAAGGAAGCCCATTGGCACTGGAGAAGCTTTTGGGAGCTGGCAAGCTCTGACTGGTGAGTGATGGTGGTAGGTAAAATTAGTCTTAGAGTCAGAGCTGTTCGTTTTAGCAGCTACTAGGTAAAACTAATCTTAGGATTATAGCAGGCTGTTTCAGCAGCCAGGCTTTCAGAGAATTACATTCTCAGAGCAATGTTAGGTACCCTGAGTGCTTTTTCCCCCTGTCCCTCTCAATTCTGATTGAATTGGGTATGACAAGATCGACCTAATTTTTATAATTGACTTTCACAATTTAAAAAAAAAAAGACTCCTCTGTTTCAGTGGTTAGTTCTAGCTTGTCTTTTGTGTATTTTCTCTGTGTTTGTGTTTTTTTCTTTTTTTTCCTTAAACTAGTTTAGACTGTAGTTTTCTATTTTTTTCAAGGAACTAGCTTGTGATTTATATATTAGTTCTATTGCTTTTCTCCTTCCTAATTCATGTATTTTACTTTATATTTCATATTTCCTTCTTTGTGCTTTGTTGATTTATTTTTTTACTTTTTTAAGAAATTTTTTTCTTTTATTGATATCTAATATTTTACATATTTATGGGGTATATGTGAGTATTTTTTACATGCATAGAATGTGTAATGATCAAGTCGGATGTTTGGAGTATCCATCACCTTGATTATAAAAATTGGGTCAATCTTGTTATACCCAACTCAATCAGAGTTGAGAGGGCAGGGGAAAAAAGCACTCAGGGCACATAACATTGCTCTAAGAATGTAATTCTCTGTGTTGATAACATTTCAAGTCCTCTGGCTACTTTGAAATATACAATATATTGCTGCTAACTATAGTCATCCCAGTCTGCTATTGGACATTAGAATTTATTTCTTCTGTTTGATATATTTTTTTTTACTTTTTGAATTGATTGTTTATTTTCATGCTTTTACCAATTTTAGTGTTTAAGGGTCTGAATATTCCTATTTATCAGTGTTATGTGGGATTATTTTTTATTTTTTAGAAATACTAATTTTCACTTTTTCTCTTTCATTAAATGGAAAGTTTTAAAATATCCTGTAAATTACCCAGCCTGTTTTGCTGTTTTCTTGGCCATGTGACTTGTTCCAGCCAATGAATTGTGAGAAGAAATAGTATGTTTTACTTCTAGGTGAAGGCAGTGAAGTAAATAGTATGCCTTCCCCATATTCTCTCTCTTCTCTGAGTTTCTAAAAGTAAAAGACTCCATCATGGTGGAATCATGATTAAAGGAGCCTGGATTCTTGATTTACTGCTTTGCACAAGGGTCAGCAAACTTTTTCTATAAATGGCCAGGTAGAAAATATTTTTGGCTTGTGGGTCATACTGTCTCTGTTGTAACAACTTAATTCTGCCATTGTAGCTATAGACAATACATAAATGAATGGCTGTCGCTATGTTCCAATAAAACCTTACTTATAAAAACAGGGGCTGGCCACATTTGGCCCTGCAGTTTGCTAAGCCCTGGTTTAAAAGAGAAAGCTGCCCTGGATAGATGTCTGAACTTCATAAGATCCTATCAGAAATGAGAAAAAAAACCCTTTTATTGTGTTGTCACTGAATTTTGCAGTTGTTTGCTACAACAGAGAATATTTTTACTGGCAGTAAATACAAGGAAGAATATGAGAATCAGATTTAGTGATTTACTCAAGAGCCATAGCTAGTCCTTGAAAAACCTGAGATTTTAATAAGATCTGTGCAATTTCAAAGCTCATATTTCAGAGTTGTGCTGTGGCAAAAAGGAATCAAGCCGAGCTGAAGCCACAGATTGAAGCAGAACCACCCAGCCAAGTTCGGCCTTGATTATCCAACCCACAGATGCATAAGTGAGAATAAACAACTGTAGTTTTAATCTACTGTGTTTTAAGGTGGTTTATTACAGAGAATCATTTGAAAATAGAAAACTCACAAAGGCAGAGACTCCTTCCAAAAAAACCCACAAGTTTTCTGAATCCTTGTGTAATTATATTTTCTATGGAATTATGTTTGCTATGCTTTCACATACCCTTTAATTTAAAATATTTCAGTTATGAGTTCCTTTTATCTATACTTATACCTTTCTTCACTGTGCTAATGGGTTATGTTGATTTAATTTTCTATACATTTTTACAGCTAGCAACAATTTACCTTTCCATTAACTAGAAATAAATAAGCAGGGTTCAAAATAAACTACAACCCACATCCTCTCCCATTTAAAACTCAGGTGGCATTTAAAGGCACTTGTTTAATCCAAAAAAGCAACGAGTTGAAACTAATGATTAAAATGTCAATCTGCCCACTAACCATATTCTTAAATGAGAAGAAAATAGCATTTACCTCTCTTATTTTTTCCCCTTTCTTCCATATACCCCAACAAGCCAAAGATGTAACTCTATACCATGATCCCCAGAATTGGTAGCAAAGCAAACAGCATTTGGTTAGTCTCATTCCTCCATGGAATAGGTTTTCCTTAACCAGTACTTTTTTATCACAGGCAAAAAAAGCACAGAATTGTTGGAAAATCCTTAGGAAGTCTGGAGGTGTGTGTGAGACAAACATTGATTGTGCTGAAGCCCATAGCTAGGCTGATCTGTCTTTTCCACTTAAAGAGGATTATTACATAAGCAGCAATACTAGACTCACAGGCATAAAAATTGCATTTTAATACAGTATTGAGTTCTCTGACCTTCCTGTAAAAGAGACTGAAAAATAAACAAATGGTAATTTGTACTTGAACTCTATCATGCAATTCAATTTTTGCTTATGCTATCCATGTTTTCTTATTTCCAACGGTTCATTTAAAATAATATGCTTGGTTTATTTTAAAAAGAGTCATTATGTATTTCTTCTGCTCTGAACGTCTCTTAGGTCACCTTGCCACTAATTGAGACCACAAGACTATTCGCCTCTTAATTGTTTCTTCGTTTCTGCTGTAGTTCTACATCACTTCTTTTCTTGTTTTTAACTATCAGGTTGAGAGGTAACAGATATTGTTTTGGTTTGTATTAAAGAGGTCAGGTGTAATAATATGATCTTCTAATGCTTTTATTTGCCAAGTACTGATTTCTTGCTTGCAAATATTCTCCTTCCTCTCTTTCTCTCCCTGGCCCTTCTTTATATAGACCTCATTTTTTCTGAGTTGTCAGAATTTGCCTCTATGCCCCCAAATGAGTTCTCTTGTCTCAGATTTTTATATTTTTAAAAATTTTTTTATGATGACTATTTGAAGGGAGAATTGGATGCTCTAAGCTGCAGATTCTTTGTTACCATGATAACTTTGATGACATCAGAAAAAAGAAGTGCCAATGCCACAAGGATTCCAGTGTAAATGAAAGTTACAAATGCCTCTTAATTATAATTTAAATCTTTCCTATGCTAAAAACAACCCCTATGCTTCAGCAGTGAAGGTGATGAATAAAAGGTCATCTCCCAAAGGCTGCCTACACTATGCAATTCTTAGCTTTTATCCTCATCCATAAGTGTTTTTTCATCAAAAAACAAAAAAAAACCTAACACCACACTCACCTATAACTTAGTAATCAATCCGTCTACAGATGGCTCTCATATTTGGCATGCAATTGAGATGAACTGAGTCATATAATTCCTTCTTTTATTGGCCATGAAAAGGGGGGCCCATTTCTAGTACTTATCCCTGGGAAACAAGCAAATGAAAAACCCCACCATGTCAGCTTCTATGAGTCTGTGGAAGCTAAAGGCCACTGGGCCCAAAATCATTTCCAAATCTTCCATGGAGCTGAAGTGAAACTCAGTCATGGCTTTTCTCACCTAGTCATTTTTATGTTGTACCATTTCCATTTTTGTCACAGCCCAAGACTTCAGTGCTATGACTTCTTTAAAAATAAGTCATTTCCACATTTAGGGATTTTTATCTCTTTAAATCTTTTATTGAAAAATTTTTATGTAATCTTGGCCTAATTATAATAACTCCTTTGACATCCATCCTCCAGTTCCACAAGGAACCCCCTCTTCCAAAATAATCACACAGCCATCTATCTCTAAAGGGCTATAGCTAACAGCTGGTACTCACAGATCTCCACAGTAGGGACGGGTTTCTCTTAGTATACAAGAGGTCTTGCCTAATGGTGTTTGATGTTCTGCTCCTGCAGAAGTGGGGAACCTGTGGCCTTCTAGGTCCTTAAGTGTGGCCTTTTGATGGAATCCAAATTTTACATAACAAATCCTTTTATTAAAATGAGTGCAGCAGAGAAAGATGAAACTTTACTTGCCTACTTTGGTACTTAAAAAAGAACAGTTTTGAAATCAGAAGGCCACAGGTTCCCCACCCCTGCATGATTCCTCATCATCAGATTTCCATGCTTCTGGTTTAAATGGGCCTTTGTCTGAACTCAGGCTACTTCAAGACCCTCCTAGATCTGGCCTCTACTGAGCTTCTGGCTCTTCTGCTCTTGTTTTGGACTATTGTGTGAGCTTCAAGGTATAACTAAACAGAGGCCCTACTGCATCATTCCTTGTACACATCTCTCACTTTAATCTATACTGACAGATCAATGGGTAAAATAAATATAAACATGTTCTGCCTTCTGAGTTCCACACATCACAAATCAAGCGATATGAATTAAGTTTTTGGCATTTTTGCAGTGCTGTTTCTGAAGTACTAACCACTTTGCATGAAAGGCTTAAGACCAGAGAAATAGGTGAGTCATGAATGTACAATCCTCTTGAAATTTATCTTCAGAGAAGCAAGAATCATTCAAATTGAATATAACTCATTTATCTATAGTTGGCAAAAGTGATCAAATCTATACATCATTGTGAGTTGCTTATGACAAAGATGCATACGTTTACTTTTTCAGGCAGAATGAATAATATGACAATCACTTCCTTTCATATCAGGACCACAGATGTACATGAGATTTTGAGTACTAGGTAAGGAAAGCATAGATGGCATTTAAAACTTGGTGGCTAAAAAAGAACTGAATGAAGAAGGCAGTGATGTTATGTCTATTGTAATGGTTGGCTAAGATAATTGATCAGTATGCCTCTCCAAAGGCAAGTGAATGGACAGGTTGCTATCTCAGAGTGTCTTACAACTCGTTGCTTCCACAATTGACTATTTTCTCATCTTGCTAGATTTGCTAGGGTCATACAAACAATTAACTACATAAGCATTATTTAGCCTTGTAGTAGACAATTTTGGTTCCCCTAGCCATCCACAGTCCCCTGGCCTGTCCCTGATTTCAAATGCAACTATGTTGGAGAGTTTTTATGTGTGTTGTCAACATTCCTCCTCAAATGCCTACTATATTGCTCTAGTTTTTTTGCCTCAGAGTTTTCACCAAAGTCATAGAAGCTTATTCAGTCCTCAAGGAGGGAAGCTCCATAATAAGAGGAAGTTAACACCCTCTGGTCCAGCCAGCAACAAGAGGATAATTCTAAAGCACTCAGAGGGTTCTCAATTGCCTCCTGCAGTTATCAGCAAAATAACCTAAACCTTTATTAGATTTTTCTTTCATTTCTTCACTCTCCCTGCTCTTTCATGCCTTCTCTGGCATCAACTCCCAAATAAATCAGTGTACCTAAATATGTGTAACACATTCTGTATACGTAGAGAAACATCTGGAAAGATACATGCCGAACTGTATGGTAAAGTGGTTACCTGTGGGGATTGGAATTGACAGGTATGTGGGATAGGAATTGTAGCAGATGGTATCATTTTCCTGCTTATATCTCCTTGATATTTATTGTTCCTATACATGCCTACAGTTTCTTACTGCAAGTACATACAACTCTATATGGGAGGGCTTCCTCTGGACACAAGAGTGTGCTTGTTTAGTCTACAGAGTCAGCCAGAAAGTCTCAGGAGTTAGCACCCTCAGCTCTTAGCCAATGAGGAATGAGTGGTGGTAGATAAATATTTCAGCTTGTCACTCTCAGGTGGAAGAACTCTGAGGCATGTTCTATACCATGGACTGGCAAATGTTTTTTTGTAGTGCCAGAGAATAAATATTTAGGCTTTGAGGATAACACTGTCTTTTATCATTATTCAACTCATAGAAAACATGTAAACAAAACAGGGCGTGGCTTTATTCCATTAAAACTTTACTTTATACAAATAGCCAGTGGGCCTGATTGGGCTGTAGTTTGCCAACCTTTCTTTTGTCCCACACAGGGGAATAGAGCCCCAACTGTGCCCTGAGAATCTACTCATTGACACATCACCATTTATTGACTTTCCTTCCCTCCCCTGTGTCATTTCCCAACTCCCTCACTGTGCTCCTTGGCCTTCCAAATAAACTACTTATCCTTAAATCCTAATCTCAGTGTCAATTTGGGGGGAATCCAATCTAAGAGTGGAACTTTACTTTTTAATTCTGCATAATTCTAATTTTAATTTTATAAGAATAGATTATTTTAAAATCCTTTTAAAGAAAAGATTAATAAAGGGCATGTGGGAGATGAATCCTGGTTCCTGGACTCCTTAACTGGCTACTTTCAAAACAGTCTTAAGAGAGGGGAAAGACAATTTTGGCACTTTGGGAAAGTAAGCCTGTGAGTCTCTGGGGGAACCCTGCCCTTGACAATGGTCTGTGTTAATAAGTTCATCTTGATCTGTGAAAGAGTATTTCTGAAAACCTGCTGGTGAATCAGAGTTAACTATCTACTCTCATATTCCCTGTTTATATGCCTTATAATTTTGCATGTGCTATTTCAATTTCAGATGAACTCAGTTAGGGCTCTACTACTTTACCTTCATTCTCTGCCCCTCAGTTTCCTTGTGATCTACTAGAAGGATCTTAAGATTTAAAGGAGTCCTGTATTCAAGGGAATCATTAACAATATTAATGACCACCAAATTCAATTTTTTTTTGAGTTTGGGCAGAAGCTCACTTTAACATATTCACATGAATAATTAAAGTACCACCCAGAGAATCATGATGATAAAATCAGAATATTGGTTACCTTTGTGGTAAAAGGAGGGGTGGGTGGGAGATGAAAGACCTTTGGGATGCTGGCAATATTCTATTTCTTTATTTGGATGGTGGTTATGTGGCTGTTCATTTTGTGGTAAATTCTTGACTTGTCTATGTTTGTTTTGTATTATTTTCTATATGTTATATTTTATACATTAAGGGTTAAAAAAGCCATGGTGATCATTTTTCCCATTCTTATAGTCAGTATCCAGAAAGAAGGAAGGCCATGCTTAACAGCAATTTTCCTCTTAGGGAAAGTTCCTGATTATGCTGCAATGTCTGTTTTTTTGGCGATCATGAAACTGTGTCACTCAGATCTCCCTTCAGAAATGAACTTGCCATTCAGCTGCAGCATCTTCAGGATCTACCTTAGCTTTTGAAGAGTCTGCATTCTTCCTGTGCAGTTGCTAGCCAAATACTGAGTATAGTTGGGCTTACTAGGGCTTCATCATTGCTGTCCAATATGAGGCTCCTCTAATGGGCAATCTGCTCTGGAGCTTTCCATTGGGTTGACTAAGACTTTGATCTTACTAGCCATCTGAGATGCTCCCTGCCCAATTCTCCTACTTCCTTCCCTTTTATCTTTCAGGAAGTTATTCCTCCAAAAGACCTATTATACTCCTAACTTATTCTCAGCATCTCCTTCCTGGAGGACCCAACTGGCATATTTTTTTTTTTTTGAGACAGAGTCTCACTCTGTTGCCCTGGCTAGAGTGCCATGGCATCAGCCTAGCTCACAGCAACCTCAAACTCCTGGGCTCAAGCAATCCTTCTGCCTCAGCCTCCC
>CAUYRT010094325.1:0-15598 GCA_963574885.1 Lepilemur ruficaudatus | reverse complement strand
TGGGACTACAGGCATGTGCCACCATGCCCGGCTCATTTTTTACATGTATTTTTAGTTGTCCAATTAATTTCTTTCTATTTATAGTAGAGACGGGGTCTCGCTCTTGGTCAGGCTGGTCTCGAACTCCTGACCTTGAGCTATCCACCCGCCTCGGCCTCCCAGAGTGCTAGGACTACAGGCGTGAGCCACCGCGCCCGGCCACATACTTGATTTTATTATAGCTGATCACAGTTGTCCTAATGTCAGCAGAAGAGAACTGACATGGAAATTTTACTTTCTCATAGTCGTTTAGCCTACAGGGCCGTCTAGACTTTATTAATCTGCCTCTAGCTATAGCTCTCTCTAAACTTTCCAAAACAAATAGTTGTCTTCTTAAAGCGTCATCTGATTAACCAAAATGCTTGAAAGAAAATAATTTTATTGTTTATATTTTTTTTGTAATGAACAGTTTGGTATTGAGAAATGCATATTCAAATTTGAAAGGTGTGTAATCATTAAAGTTTTTCTTCCTCTTGAAATAATGAAAGCCTGAGTGGTGGGAGATATAAATGCAGGATACAGAGGGCAAATACTCAAAAAGCAGCAAAAGTCTTCATTAAATTATTGTAGTCCCCTCCTTATCTATGGGAAATACATTCCAAGATCCTCAGGAATGCCTGATACCTCAGATAGTACTGAACCCTATTGCTGTCAATTGGGACATGTTTCTCTGTTCATATCTTCCACCCAGAAATATAATTCCTTTTCCATCCTAACTAGTACTTACCATGCACTGTGGCCGTAACTTTTGCATTTTGAAGTGTGTCAGGAAAACTAGCACGTATTTCTTTTTCCTTCACAATTTCATGGAAAGAAGATTCATTCTTACCGTAGAACTTAGCAACCTCAGCGTTGAATTTTTGTCTTTCCTTTTTTAAATTGAAAACTTTCACTTTTTTACTTAAAGGAAGCACTTTATGGCTTGTCTTTGGCATATCCGAATTGCCAGAATCACTATTCTTGCTCTTTTGGCTACTTGAACACAAGTACTGCGAGACAGTAGATCTGATGACTGAGACAGCTACTTGGCTACTGAGTGACCAATGGGCAAGTAGTGTAGACAGCTTGACAAAGGGATGATTCTTGTGCCAGGTGAGATGGGGTGGGACAGCATGAGATTTCTTCACACTATTCAGAATTTACTTCAGACTTCCAAATTGTTTATTTCTGGAATTTTCCATGTAATATTTTTTGACTGTGGTTGTGGTTGTGACCATGGGTATCTAAAACTGGAAAATGAAACCGCACATAAAGAGGGGGACTACTATATCTTAATATGGAATTAGTAACTTAGGCTTCTAGGTTCTTGGGCTTGCAGACATTCTAAGGGTCAGTTTTCTCACTTGCTCTGCAAAGGATTAGGCTAAGCCACACAATTTGGGGAGTTGAGATAGGGCCTAAAGACTTGATACTCCAGGACATCCTCTCTCTGTTATAAACACTGCTCCCACCCTGAGTATGTCAAGCCCCAGAAAATGGTATTGAAAGGATCTTTTCCAAGATCGTTTGTCCCCACTAGAATTAAACCCCTCTGCTATTGTGATATTTACACCATGATGTTTAGAGTCTAAATCATTTAGGTACAGTGAATGCTCACATCCTCTGTGTCCCTGAGAGCAGTGGCTGCAATACTCAACGTTGAATACACCCTCAGCAAATCATAAAATGCAGCATAGAGGACATGCTTAGGAAATATCTCAGTTACTGAGAAGATCAATGTACAGTGAACTAGTAAATTAACAATAAAGCAGACACTTCTACTAGGGTTTGTTTTTTTAATTAACTCTATAGCCAACTTCTTGGCACCATAGGTCATGCCTCTAAATCTGACAGGCGTGGTGCTGTTTTGTGAGTGTCTAGCTATGCTTTGAGATCAGCAGCTAGCCCAGAGTATTGCGCTAGTAGTTGATCAGTCAAATTTAATGGATTGAGTTTGTAGGTGAAATTGAGAGGAAAGCATGTTGGCTTGCATAACTTTTGAATGTGGCTGTTATCCATGTTTTGAATTTGATGTGGAGGTGACAAAGGAGAAGGAATGCCACTACTGCTGAAGTTTATTTTAGGCTGCGTAGAGTAGTCACTGAATAGGCTGTTCAGTGGAGTCTTGAAGAACCAATACATGTTAAATTAAAATCTTCTAAAAACAATCAAAGGAGGCTTCAAATGTCTTGAATGATGGGGCAGAATGAAGAAGGGGGTTTTAAGCTTTAGATGTGCTAGGAGAGTAGGCAGTGGTTAGACCACTCAGCTGTACATTAGCAAGATGGTTCTTAATCTTCACTTTGCATGTCCAGTGGGCTCAAAATAAGTTTCCTTTATTCTGGAATGAAAATGTAAGCAGGTTGGATTGTGAGGAAGGAATGATGAATGGAGAGATTTTGTAAACACATGTCTCTTAACTGCATTTTTGAGGGCAGAGAGAGGTAATTCCAGGAGAGTGTTAGATTATGTCAGCTATCATTAGAAAGAAGAAACAACAAGTTTTAATAAATATAGATGAGCTGGGATTACAAAAATTTTTGAATACAGACTCGAAGTTGTTTTGGTGTTGCAGGTTCTCGCAAGTTGTTGAAATAAGGAACAATTAAGACTTTGTCTTTTTTTATAGAGGGGAAATTGTTTAAATCCTTACTTAGCATCCACAGTAGGACAGTGAGCTATAAATCCAGAAGACTTGAGTTTGCTGCTGTGCTTGAATGTTTTTATGGCCATATTTCTACCATGATAAATACCATCTTTCTTACTGGGATATATAGGCACTTTTGTATATGGATGGGTGCATTTCCTACTTGACTGAATATAGGTTGATAGATGAAATACTTTATAAAACAAAAATCTATTTAAATTTATGCTGCACCAATTTTGAGGTTTTGATAATTTGAACAGGGTTTGAGCAGAAGTTTCCTTTAGTGTTACCCATAAAGACAGGGTTTGCTAAGCAAGTTAATATCATAGACAAGATTCAGGAACAATATTTAACTATTCAGGAGAAAACAATTTCCAGTCGATTCTTGGACATACACTTTCTGATACAAACATTTGTAGTACTGATAACTTACTAATTAATTCAGATTTGCCCCAGAGTTATTCAGAAATTTCTAATTTTCAGTGATTAAGTACATCTGATCATTCCCCACTGGTTTGAATACAGGGAGCTAGCTCAGATTAAGTGTGCTTTGTGGCCAGAGTTGGCCATAGGAGCTTCACTAGCCTATATCTGATGGGTAAGAAGTTCTCATTCTTATACCTTAACTTTTGTTAATAAGAGATAGAATAAACTGATGTTCCCTAAGTGCCAAGTGAAATATAGGGGCATAACTAGATTTGGAAGAAGTTAGATTGATTTACTTTGAGTGGTCCATGTACGAAGTTCTCTAGACATCAAGGGATAGTCATCGGTTCCTGGGTTGAAGGCCACACAGTGCCTCCACTTTCTTACTTATTGTGGTTGCCCTGTAGGGGTTATTCTGTGATGGGAAGATTAGCACATTGTATGCATACACTTAAGACCCTATTGAGTATGCTTTTCAGTTATTTATTGAAAGTCTTCCAAATGTCTCATGATTTTAATTGAAGTGGGGAAATTAATCAGAATGGAATCTTATATTGGGGTGGATTTAGTGTATGGGTGTACATTTTGAATTTTATCCAAGCATTTTTATTATTGTTTAAATTAATTTTTTTAATGTTAATGTTTAATGTTAATATGTGCATATACTTTCTTTTTTTTCATTTTTTATTTAAGTGGATTTAGGAAGTACAAGTGGATTATTGTTACATGGATGAATTACATACTGGAGTCTAAGCTTTTAATTTACCCATCACCTGAATAGTGTACATTGTACCCAGTATTTCGTCCCTCACCCCCATTTTTCTTTCCCCTTCTGAGTCTCCATTGTTGATTAAGATACTATGTATGTCCAAGTGTACCCATTGTTTAGCGCCCACTTACAAATGAGGACATGCAGTTAAATAACTTTCTTGATTTTTCCTATAGTGACCTTCCCTTGCCAATCAAGATTTCTGCCTTCATGCAACCATGGAAGGCTCTCAAAAGGCATTGATCTGTTAATAGAAAAAAAAAAACCCACCAAACTCTGTAAAATAATTTAAAGAGGTTTATTTTGAGCCAATGTGTGTGACCATGGCCCACAGAGCCACACCCAAGAAGTCCTGAGATAGTGGTCTCAAGGCGGTCGGGTTACAGTTTCATTTTATACATTCATTTTAGGGAAACGGGAATTGCGGGTAAAATCACAAATCAATACATGGAAGGTGTACATTGGTTTGGCCGAAAAAGACAGGACATCCTGAAGCAGGTCTTACAGGTTATAGGTGAGTTTAAAGATTCTTTGATTTGTAATTGGTTAAAGAAAGCTTTGTCTAAAGGCTTGGCATGGTTTAAGTTAAAATAAGGAAATCTGTTAGTCAGAGACCATTCTCAATATACCAACTCAAGCTATGTGTTAAGCAAATTGATGGCCTGCAGGTGATTTAAACTTTGCCCTACATGGTCTTAGGTTTTCTTAGTAATTTAGTATCTTGTTGTCACAAAGAGTCTATTTTATCTGTTTTATGATCTGTTTCAACATTAATGCTGGTAAATTGTGTTTGAACACTAAAAGGGAGAGGGGGTATAACGAGGCATGTCTGATCTCCCTTCCCTTCATGACCAGGAACTCAGGTTTAAGGTTTTCCTGGGGTCCCCTTGGCCAAGAGGGGATCATTCAGTTGGCGAGGGGCTTAGGATTTTATTTTTAGTTTACAAGCTTTGTCACTAAAGAGCTGGATATTGAGAACCTGAAGAGATTGTAGAATAGTAGTATAAATACTAGAAAACTAGTATGCTAGTTTACTAGAATATGCTAGTATGCTAGTATTCTAGTATAAATCAATACTAGAAACACGATTATTCTATATACAGAACTAAAGAACTATTTCTTTGGTGTTGTCTCTGCAGGTGGAATTGCAAAACAATTTGGAACTTCAAAATTGTCAATAACCCAGGATACATGTTTTTTAGTTGTTAAAAGAAGCATGTCTACCTTAATTGTGCATGGTTATGTCCAAATATGGAGTATGAAGGCTGGGATGTCTAAAAGAAAAGAAGCATTCATTGAAGCGGTGAAAGGAAAGAAGACAGTTAGACTGGTTCTTTATTTCAACAGTGGAGAACTTAAAACTTTTCGGCTAAGTAATAATATTAAAAACGTGGTCCTTAGATCCTATGGAGAAAAACAAAATCACTTGCATTTAACTTTCCAAAATAATAACTTCTTGTTTATTGAAAGATTATCTTCTAAAGATGCTGAACAGTTGAAGAGATTCCTGGACAGAGTCCATGGAAACAAGAGTCAACCATGCGCGACACCTCATAAGCATAAGGGCATCTTTGCCAGCACAACAACACAGAAGGAAATCCACCAAACTTCATTTCACAAAGTTAATAAGAAATCAAGAGGTGGATCTTATGAGGCAGGAAAAGGTAGTGAGACACCTGCGCTTCAGAAGATACCTTTGTTGACATCAAAATCATCAGTGCCTATTGGAAAAAGGTTATTAGAGAATCTACATGGGAAGAGGAAAGGAATGATATTGTCTAGTTCAGAGGTGAATAAGAACTTCCTAGGAAAGAAGAAATCTAAGATGAATCCCTTGAAGTATGTAAGCCACAATCAGGAGAAACAATTCGAGTTAAAGGAGTTAAAAGAGGAGAATAAGAAATTGGAATTTGAATCTTTATTTATGACCAACTCTACTGGAAACCCTTACCTAGATTCCACTGGTCTCCAAACTCTCGCTGAGAAAGTATTTTTGACATTTCTTTTGGAACCAGATTATAATGAGTATGGCCTAAAGTGGGATGAACTAAGGTTGTCTCTTGACTTACACCCAGATAATAAAGTATGGCAAGGCCTCCCTAATTTGGGAAACACCTGTTATATGAATGCAGCCTTACAGTGTCTATTTTCAATTCCATCATTTGTTGACGATTTACTTAATCAGGATTTTCCATGGGGTAAAATGCACCTCAGTGCTCTTAGCATGTGCTTGGCACAATTGTTTATTTTAAAAGATATTTATAACATTAAAATCAAGGAGAAGTTACTTGTGAATATTAAAAAAGCCATCTCAGCAGTTGCAGAGATATTCTCTGGCAATGTACAGAATGATGCGCATGAGTTTTTAGGTCATTGTTTAGATCAGCTGAAGGAGAACTCAGGAAAAATAAACACAATTTTGAAGGCTAAAAGTGCATCTGAGGAAGAAAAGTCACCTCAACAGGTTTGTACTGGTGATGCTGCCACTGAAGTGCTTGTTTGTCCTATCATCAGTAATTTTGAGGTTGAGTTGTCGCGCTCTATTGTTTGTAAAACTTGTGGTCAGGTTGTTCTCAAGACAGAACTGAGCAATTATCTCTCTGTCAACCTTCCCCAAGGGCCAAAAGCACTTCCTTTGTCTATTCAATCTACTTTTGATCTTTTCTTTGAAGCAGAGGAGCTTGAGTATAATTGTGAGAAGTGTAAGCACAAGGCTTCTATTGCAGTGCACAAATTTAGTAGGCTTCCCAGAGTCCTTATTGTTCATCTGAAACGTTATAGCTTTAATGAGCTCTGGTCCTTAAGAAAAGATGAACAAGAAGTCATTATTTCCAAATATTTAAACTTGTCTTCTCATTGCAATGAAAGCACTAAACCACCTCTCCCTCTGAGCAGGAAAACACGTATTAGGGATTTCCAAGTATTAAATTTTTTTCAAAACCTGAATTCTAGAACCATCAGCTCATTAAGATATTCAATTAAGTCGACCTTGGAATCCAGGGATTCCCTGGCACTACACATTAGATCAGACAAGGAGTCAGAACCACAAAAATACCAGAGAGTCGTTAAAGGGACAAGCAGAGAACAACGGCAGAAAGACCTGGGGGAAAATTCTAAACTGAATATAACACAGTCAGAATTGTTACACTCAGGAGATGAGGCACTCATTGAAAAAGAGCTATCAGTTGGCTCAATGATGTATCTAGAAGACACCTCCCTTTCTCTAATCCACAGAGATGGAGGCAAATTGACCAGCAGCACAGACAAATGTGTTGCAAAAGTTCATCATCGAAAAGTTCCTGAAAATCCAAAGCTAAAGAAATACAAGAAAACCAGAATGTGTGTAGCTTTTGATAAGGTCACTAAGCCTACTGAAAATTTTTATCAAAATGAAAAAATCAGAATTCCAGAAGGATTCCAAGAAGTGGCTGAACAGACCCAGCAGTGTAATGGGATGAGAATTTGTGAAGAAGCCTCTCAGCAGGCACTGCCTCAAAGCTTTCCAAAGCCAGATGCCCGGGGACACAAAAAGAACTGCAGAAGACCCATGAAATTAAATCTCCAGGAGGATAATGTGAAGTACCAGGGTGCATTTGGTTCTGAAAAGAACTCTGGAAACAAAGACATTTTAGATAAGAAGACAGAGTCCGAAGCCAAGGAACGAAAAAGAAATGCTGATAAGAAAAATCTGCCTACTTATCGGCTCATTGGTATTGTCAACCATGTTGGTACAACCCCAAGATCAGGCCATTATATCAGCGATGCCTATGACTTTGAGAGGCAGGCCTGGTTCACTTACAATGATATGCAGGTGTCAAATATCCAAGAGGTCCTGATGCAGGAGGCTAGGCTTTGTAGCGGGTACATCTTCTTTTACATGCATAACGAGATCTTTGAAGAGCTGTTGAAAAGGGCAGAGAGCTCCCGGCTTCATAGCAGTGAGGCAGGGAAGACACCTAAGGAGAAATAAGGAACAGACTCACTGCACAGAATTGCTTGACTGCCTCACTATCACTTTGGAAGGAAAACTCTAAACTCTTCTAGAAATACAGAGACAATTAGCCCAGGACCAACGTTCAAATAGAAACCTTTATGGAGAAATCTCCATTTTAACCATGACACATGCACCTCAATCCCACGGCTCTGGCTGATGAGCGTCCTTTTTTCCTACAAGACTGGAATTGGGCTTTCCATGTTTTAATGCAGTCGTTTTAAAAGTGTGCTCCTCAAATTAGCAGCATTAGAAGCATGGAGAACTCCTTAGACACGTGTAATCTTGTGCTCTACTGCAAATCTGCTGGTTCAGAAACTTGAGGTAGGGAGTAGAAATCTGAAGGCAATTCTGCTGCTTAATACAGTTTGAGAATCACTACTGTAGTACAGAAAGTATATTGTTATATTTTGCTGTTGTACATTTCAATTCCTTATTTTGTAAAAGACTTTGGTTACATTTTTTGTGTTTCTTATTTTCATGTGTGCCTTGCCTTTGTGAACTTAATTAAAAGCAAAACAACTATGAGGTAGCCATAATAATTAAAAGCATAAAAATTATTTTAAAAAATTCATTTAAAAAGTCACTTCTGATGATCATACTCAGCAATTTGGTGGGAAAATATAGTTGCTGGGATCCTGACAACAAACATTAAATGAGGCTGATAACTTTTGAGCCCTCTCAGGCTTATATGAATGAGACTCAGCGCCACCAGGTCAAGTCTCCAAACTGGCTGCCACACTACTTTTTCTTTTCCTCAATGCCAAAGGGGCTGTATACCCTCAGGCTTTAACACTTGAGGATGGAGCAGTTGACTTTCTCTCAAGAGACTGGCCCATGTTTCTGCTAGCAAAGCTGATGATGGCCCAAGGTAGTCTGAGCCCACCTTGCCATCTTAGTCATCTCAGAGAGGTAGTTGCATTGCCTCAGAGGAACTTTACCAGGACTTTATCTGGGAAACCTTGAACAATCCTCTGCATTCAAGATTACAAGACTAATTCGGAATTTCTTTTGCATCTCTGTGCTTTACGATGTGGTGGCCTTGTTCTTTCAACTAGTAAACTATACATGCTTTAAGATGTACTTGTAGTATTTGAAAGTCTTAGCTGTTATTGATTTGATACAACACCAAAAAATCTGTATGGAGAAGGTCTGCTTCTAGGGAAAGCCACGTGAATTCCGGGGTGGTCATATTTCGTTGGCGCTCTGTACAGTCCAGAGATTTAATAATTCTGATACCAAGCATGTACCATCTCTGTAACATAGCCTTTCTTATGAATCTGTAGTGCCTTGTGTTTTTGTTATGAACAAATGTCTTGTACTAAGAGCCTTTCTCACGTCATATAAGAGGATTGAATTTTCACTCCCACCTTTACCACATGAGTACCCCCCCCTTGTGTATGGGGAAGCTGTATTAATCCAAAAGCTTGTTGATACTCTTAATCCTAGGAGCCTTTAGAGAATTGGAATTTAGTCTAATTTAGAAGTTAGATAATGCCCTGTAAGGGAGAAGCCAGATTCCAAAGCTTGGGTATTCTATTATTTAGAAGACAGTAAGTCTGGAGGGAAGTCTTAATGGGACCTGAAGATTGCTAAGATACATAGGAGGGAGTGTCCCAGATTGAATTAATCATTGTCATGGAGGAAGGTGTTACAGACACAACAATTAGATTGTTCAGCTCCTATAGTATTTCGGCAGCTGGACGATAAAGCTGGAGTTACATTTAGAAGAAGAGAGGGACAGTTTGGTTTCTAACTTTTCAGGCTTTTGGCCTCTCTAGAACAGTTTATGCTGAACCCAGTTGCATAGACATCAGAATAGGAGTTTTGGTAAGAGTAAAGTTAAGTTATTTTGTTTTGAAATACGAAGTATGAAGATGCCAATAGTTTAAAAGATTAAAATGTTTTGTTATGGTGTTTACATCCTGGACATGCTGCTCTTCTGCATGTCACACTTATAAAATGCAGGGCAAATTGAAAGGTGGGGAAGATGGTAAAGGTATCCATGACAGGGAGGATCTTGAGTGAAATCCATCATTGTCCTGTGAGTAAATTCTGAGTGTACAACCAGTGACTGTAAACCATCTAGATGTTATATTGTTATTTCAAATAAAAGATTGAAAAAATTATTCAGTGACTCAGTGGCTATAATTTATTTTGGATGTAAATTTGTTCTCTAATTCATGGGTTGTCCAACTAATCCATAGAGATAAAAAAAATTGTGTTCATTTTCTGTTGCTTCTGTAATGAATTACCACAAACTTAAAGGCTTAGAATGAAACAATTTTATTATCTTACAGTTCCTAGAGGCCAAGAGTCCACAGTTGATATCACTGGGATAAAACCAATGTGTCAGTAAGGCTGCAATCCTGGATGCTGTGATGGCGCATTGTTTTTCCTTGCCCTTTCCAGTTTCTAGAGGCTGCCCACATTACTTAGCTCATGGCCTTGTTCCTTCATCTTCAAAGTCAGCAATATTGAGATGAGTCCTCACACTGCCATCTCTGCTTCTCTTTTCTGCCTTCCATTTTTTAGAACCATTGTGATTAGACTGGACCCACCAAGACAATCGGGGATAATCTCCCTATTTTAATTCAGCAATCTTAAGTCCCGTTTTTGTTTTTTGTTTTTTTTTCTTTTGAGACAGAGTCTCGCTCTGTTGCCCAGGCTAGAGTGAGTGCCGTGGCATCAGCCTAGCTCACAACAACCTCAAACTCTTGGGCTCAAGCGATCCTCCTGCCTCAGCCTCCCGAGTAGCTGGGACTACAGGCATGTGCCACTATGCCCGGCTAATTTTTATATATATATACTTTAAGTTGGCCAATTAATTTATTTCTATTTATAGTAGAGACGGGGTCTTGCTCTTGCTCAGGGTGGTTTTGAACTCTTGACCTTGAGCCATCCGCCCGCCTCGGCCTCCCAGAGAGCTAGGATTACAGGCGTGAGCCACCGCGCCCGGTCCAGAAGATTTAATTTGCAAAGTTGCAATTAATATCAATCACCCTTCTTTGAAAGACCATAAGACTATTTTCCTGATCACTGTGCCTTTATTGATTAACTCAGAGTCAGGAATATAGTTGACACTGTATAATATTTATAATTCAGTTATTGAATGAAATAACAAAACCTACTTGTGGGAGAGACCTGAAGTCTAAACAGTAGAAATTCCAGGTTTTACACAGGTGGGTTTAGTGGTCAACTATAGTCTTAGAAATGAGAAGAAGATTAACAGGAAGTTGTCTAAATTTTATGATTTTAATGAAAGCACAGTTTTATAAATAGATTTTATGCATTTCTAGGGGTGGCCAAAAGATGTTGGAACAGTAGAAAAACCCTTTCACACCATCCCAAAGTACTGACGTAGGACCAATGTATTAGAAAATATTTATACTTTCTAATGCAATTGATATTAGTACAAGGCTACAGTAATTTCGTGAAAAAATACTAATATAAATGCACTCATTCAATTTCTCAAGTAAATAATTTTGCTGATCTAACGGCAAGAACTCTTTAAAGCAGGGTGAATGAAGGGCATAATCACCAGGTTCCAACTTGCCTGATAGAGTAATTCTACAACCACATTTAATAAAGTCTACAGGATATTTAATTGCTTTCTATTTTAGGTTTTAGCTGTATTCCTTAGAATTTCAAATAAAGTTCCCAGGCTAAAAGGCAATGGGAGTGGCCCATCAAAATTCAGAGAATTCAGATTTCTTTGCTGTTTTTTTCCTTAAATAACCAAGCCACACAAGGACAGTGCTAGGACTACAGTGGAGGTGTTCTGACTCCAAGAACAATCTTTCAATCACACTGACTTAAATTTTAATCCTAACAACTGGGTACATAATAAATTTTATCTCATACCAACAGATAATAGGGTGTTATAATTAAGTGTTCCAATTAACACAGAATTTTTATAGGTATGGGGAACATTTTTTAAAGCTTTCTAATAGTGCTATTTAATAGAGCTTGCTGTGAAAATGGAAATGTTCCATATCTGCGCTGCCCAATATAGTGACTAGTAGGCAATTGTGGCTACTGAGTAACTGAGATTTGTGTAGTGCAATTGTGAAACTGAATTTTTACTTTTATTTGATTTTAACTAAATTACATTTAAATGAACACGTGCTAATAGCTACTGTATTGGACAGTACAGTTTTTGAATATAATTAGGGACATAGACTAAATTATCTTGAATAGTTCCTATACTTAGTGGACATCATTGTTAGATCTCTAATTTATATTTACATGGCCAATAGAGAATGATACATTTCTTTAATTATTAGGAAAGTACATTTTAAAATACATTTAAAACTCCAAAGACATACTAGTATATACCTGGCAATCTCAAGCACTGGTCAGAATGCTGAGCAATAGCAACTAGAATTTCCATACACTGGTTGTAGAGTATAAATTTCCAATCACTTTGGAAAACTCTTTGGCAATATCTACTAAAGCTGAATATATGCAAACCCATGAATCAATAATTCCTCTCCTACGTATAATGTCAACAGAAATGTTATATACATGCACCAAAAGAAATGCACAAAAGTTTCACTGCTCTACTATTTTTAGTAGTCCCAAATAGTAACCACTCCATGTTCACCAATAGAATTATAAATACATTATGGCATATTCATACAAATGATACTATGTTCCAAAGAAAATAATCAAAATACTGGTACTTAATCTCACATAGATAAAGTTAATTATATGAAGCCAGAAATAATAGAATGCATAATTTATGAATCCACTTATATAAAGTTCAAAATAGGCTAAGTTAACCTATGGTATTAAGAAGTAAGGTTGTGGTTACTTTGGGGGAGGAGGAAGCAAGCAATAGAGACTTTTGAGTTGATTGTATGTCCTGTTTCCTGATTTGGGAGGTGATTACTGTATATACAGTGTGCCTCTTCTATGAAAATTCACAAGGTATATGCTTAGGATTTGAATAATTTTCTGTCTGTATGTGATACCTGAAATAATCAAATTTACCTTAGAAATCCTATTAAATCATATATATTAATGAGTCAATGTTCAAATATTCTTGGGAAAGAAGTCAATAAATAAATATGTGCACTGAAAAAGTTTAGTGAGAAGTGATAAAGGCTAAAAAGACTAAGAGATTTATGTTATCAAAGGCTAAAATTGCCATTTTTCATCATAAAACTCATCTTGGTGTGTGTATGGCACGTATTTTAGAGAATGTATTTTATAAAGTGAGTTACGGTTTCTTAATACTTAGTACAAGTCTGGTATATTCTATACAGTATGAAATAGAAGTAAGAACATGAGGAGTAATAATTTCAGAAATTTAATTCACGAAGCATTTGTTTTTGTGTTTTCATAGTAGTTTTCAAATACCTTGAAGGTTAAAAGGGAAAACAAGCCTTAGAAATATTACTTATTATCATGCTGTGGAGTCATTAACAAGGACAATACTTGCTAGTTAAAAAAATTCCTATGAAAGAAATCCCTATTAGCAATTTGATATGGGTATAGTTTGCATGTATTATAATTACCTAACAGTTAAAACCTCTATACCAAATTTTTGCTTTTCCTTTGGCTATATGCCTACTTTTCTTAAATTGATTTATTAATGTCCAAGGGTGCTTTGCGGTTTTATCCTTTTAGCAATAATAGATGTAATATATCACAAAAACAAATTTTTAAGAGAACATCATTAGAGTGATGTAGCACTGGTAATAAACCCCTTCACACTTGGATGAACTTAAATCAGTTTCTCTTTATTGATTTTTGGTCATAACATAATTTTAAAGTTCAACTCAGTTAATAAAAAAAGATTTGCTCTGGTGTTATGGGCAAAATACTTGTGTTGCAAGTTTCCACTTCATTTGTGGAAGAATGTTACAGTTGTATCATATATGGATCTTGGATAGATATAGCAATGAGAATATTATTTTATGATAATCTTCATTTATAATATCTTTTCCTCTCCTTTTATTGATGTGAATCCATTACCATCCTTATCACAATAGGATCCAATGACACCATAAGTGAGCATTTATTTCCTATCACCTCCTATTTTTTTTGTGTGTGTGTGTGTGAGAGAGAGAGAGAGAGAGAAAGAGAGAAAGATGAAAAAATTCCTTACGTATCAAAGGTACAGATAGTAAATCTATTTAAAATATTCATTTAATGCATAGCATAAGAACATTTTAATTCTTTTTACTAATAATGTAATAGTTTTCTTTAGAATAATTTTATTTCTTTACGCAGGATTGTCAATCCCATGTGGAGAAGAGATTGATCCTTGATTTTGTAAATCCTTCAAATAGTGTCAAAATCAATTAATTTAACCTGTTTTTAACATTATGGAGCATAGAATTCTGAAGGGTCTATACCTTCAGGAGAATTAGTATCTTCATCCAGCATTAAGTAATTGAATATACAGGCAAAAAAAAAAGGTTGTATATAAACTCAAATAAGGATGTTAAACTTCTATTTATAGCTATTCTTCCTGTGAAGCTGTGTCTACTATAATGGTTCATACTTTCTCCTCACTACAACATAACGTATTACATATACTATGTGATCCCCTGGGCTGACTCAAATATGGTTCACAGCATTTATAAAATTCTCAGCTCTCTACCAGTAATTCCTGGCTTTAGTTCTTCAGAATCCAAGAAAGCAAGAGTGCACACTAATATAACCTTATTTTTACTCTATAGTTTAAAAAGTTAATCATTCACAAATTTCCCTGTTTTAATTTAAACATTTCTTGCAATATCTCTCACATGTATGTATTAAGACTGTGGATCGAAACACCTGGTCTCTAACACACTAAGCACACAATAAAGAAATAGGTGGTATCAGACAATTACCAATCAATGGCTTGAGGAAAATTAAAAGATAATTATGTTATTAGCTTAGATGAAAAAATATAATTTTCATTGACTCTTTGACAGCAAGAAAGGCTATGGGTACTTGCTTTATTTTGCAGCAGCCTAAAATGTACAAGTTCTAGGTCTTAATTTTATCTAGAGGTAAAGGGGTCCTCTATGGAGTTGATCAGAGCCAAAACCCCAAATGCACATCTCCAATATCCCTCTGTTACCACCTACCAAAGCTTCTTGATATCTTTGCAAGTCCAAACATTATATAACCCTTAAAACTAAGTTTAAATGTGCTCATTTATCCAATAAGTATTAATTGAACAAGGCATTCTATATTAGGGACACAGGTGAAAAAATAAGATGCTAAACTGCCTCCCAAAATACAAGGGCATGCAATCTAATGAAGCAGAAATGGAGATGATTTGTTAGTATAGTAAAATATGTCTGTAGAAGGGGGCCAGGGTAAGGCTCCACAGACAACATATGCTTGAGTATGAATTTTCAAAGGAAAAATAAGGAAACTATACACTTCTTCACAGTGACAGTCACGTCATTGGTACACATCAAGTATGTTTATAGGTAGTTTACAGAACCATTAAGACATAGCCTTCAGAATCATAAAGAACTAGTTTCAAATTCTTTAAGTTCAAGATACTTACCATGTTGCTACTCCTAGATAATTTTCTTAACCTACTTAAGCTTCCGTATATTAATCTATAAAATGAGATTACTTGGATTTTTGTAAAGATTGAATGAAATAATATGCACTAAGCGCTTAGACCGTAGAACACAATAAATGCTCAATAAAGTGGAGGTTCCTTCTTCTCTGCTTAGTTTTGCTTAGTCTTTTTTTTTTTTTTAAGAAGGAAAGAAGAGTTTATTAATTTGCC
>CAUYRT010094322.1:0-12132 GCA_963574885.1 Lepilemur ruficaudatus | reverse complement strand
ATGTTTGTACCCCCATAATATCCAGAGTTAAAAAAAAAGAATTTAAAAATACTGCTTTTACTTACCCTTTCTCATACCTTACATTCAATCATTTGCTTTCTAATATTCTATATTGATATACATAGATATGGATATAAATAAAGATACATGTATATGTGTTAAACAAATACTTATATGCTTTTAGAGGCATTAGTAAGGTTTTTGAAGGGATCCATTAAGAAAGTAAATGATGTAAGTAGATAGAAAGATTCTAATTTTTTACATTTGTCAGCAAATTATACCTTCTTTGTCCGAGCATATCTTGTATTCTTCTAATATCCATGACATTGTGACAAGCTAATTTGTTAGTTTCAAGTAGTGTAGTATCTCAGATGTTTATAGTTCTTGACATAACTTACACTTTACAGATTTTATAATTTAACACATCATTTTCTACTATTGCAGATATGTTTAAGTTAAATTTTTAAAATAGCAATAAATAGAAACTTAACATAATACTTCCTCTGAAAATGATGTAGACATTAATTTGAATTAGATAGTGGTGTCACAGAATGCATGGTTGAGGAAGTGTGTAATGTCTAATTTTTAAACCACAGTGGTTGAATATATTCATATACTTCAAATAAAATATAATTAGAGAAGCCAAAGGAAGAGTCTTCCATAACAGCAGTTGAGCATACTAGAATATTAAAATAGTTTTCATGTACTTGGGTAAAATAGCTATCTTTTCTTTCCTGCTTGGAAAATAATCAAGATAAAACTTTCATGAAATGTTCCTCTATATATGAAATATTAGTTACTTTTTTCTGCAGAGAGTCTCAATGCTCTATTGTGCCTCTGACAATGTCCCTTTAATTTGATGAATGTGTTTGTGTTCAATGCAAAATAGTTGAAATAACCTGAAATGTCTTATCCTCCTGATGTGATCTGAATTTACAGAAGTTTCTAAGGATATACTGCTTGAGGCTGGGAACATTATGAATATTTCAGTGGAACTGAAACTGTCAAAATATAGGGGGAAATGCCTGTCGGATATACAGAATAAATGAATGGAACTGTGACAATTGAAAATTATAATGCATCCTTCTAAATAGATTTATTCTGTTTAGCAGACCTTACTGGGGAATGTAAATGGCAGAGCTACAATAAGTTTGAGAAATAACAGTGATTTTAAAGTTATAAAATAAATTCATTAAAAATAGTTGAAGAGACATATTATTAAACTTGAAATGATAAATATTAGTATCCACTATAGTGTAAATTATGGTCTAGTAGAAAAGAATGGGTCTATTTTAAATTTGATATTGCATAGAAGGATATTTTATCTTATAGTTAAGTAGAAATATGAAGAGACAATTTATATTGTATCAAATGAAAGTTCTAACAAGTATACATTCATTTTTGTATTCAACATTTGTTTAGCACCTACTTTGTGTCTACCACTGAGGGATTAGAGATAAGAATTATGGATAGTTATTAGCCTTAGGATACGAAGATGAATAGCATTTAAGCATATAAGTGTGGTCTGAAAAATAGATAAATAAATTTAAGTAACCTCTATGTGATAAGTACTAGATAATGTTACACTTATATTGCTAAAAAGACACATCAAAGGAGGCTGCTATGATTTTAATGTGTCACCCAAAGTTTCTGTTGGAAACTTAAACCCCAATGAAACAATATTGAAAGGTGGAATCTTTAAGATGTGGTTAGATAATGAGGGCTCTCTTCTCACGAATGGATTAATGTAGTGATTGTAGTGTAGTGTGCCTTATACAAGCAAGTTGGGGCTCCTTACTGCTCTCTCACATGCACTCTCTCACTATGTGATGTTTTTGCCATGTTATGATGCAGCAAGAAGGCTCTCAGCAGATGCAACCCTTTGATCTTGGACTTCTCGGACTTCAGTAAATTTATTAAGTAAGCAATAAATCTCTGTTCTTTATAAATTATCCAGTTTGTGGTATTCTGTTATAGCAGCACAAAACAGACCAAGACCGAGCCTTCATCCAGGTTGAGGTAATAGAGATCTCCTAAACCAAGCCTTATAGGGAATTAGGGCCCCTTTGTGCACAATAAAGTAGAGGAATGTAGCAGATTTATAGGCAGAGAAAAGAGGAAAAAGAACATGATTCAAATTTTAGAATTTCAAGCAGTTAATTGTGGCTACACTATAGAGTGTAGATGGCAATAACATAAGCCTTGATCCAAACCCTGTCTCTGATTTTGAACAAGTTACTTAGCTTGATCTTGTGTCCTTATCTGAAAAATGATGTGGGCAAATGAGTTCTTTACATTTTTTTTTCACATTTCAACTATTTATGATTCTACGGATTTCAAAATGTTTACTTGAAATTCTACTATGGCCTAAAGACTATTTCTAAAATGATGTTAATATCATATTGTTATTTGTGAAGTTAATAAACCTACGCAAAAATTTAAGACTGGTAAAGATAATCTTATGAGCTTTCCCATATTTTCAACTAATTTTACTTCTGAAAACATGACCTTGTGTTACTAAGGAACCATTTAATGAAACTTTGTTTAGGAGTAGCCCCTGAAATTGAAATCTTCAAATTTTTAATCTATTCTATTCTCTATAGCCTATATTCTCACATCTTTACTAAGCCATATGACAAATCAATTCATAAGTAATCAAATATCTTAAAGAGAATTTCTTTTCAATTGCATTTTGCAAGATTATTTCTAGCATGTACTATGGTTTAATCCAGATGGAGATATTGTTAATGGCAGAGTGAGATCACAGTAATAGGTGCTGGAAAAGATTTAATGTCAGAATCTTTTAATAGCTTCCATTAAATATGCCATGGAAATATTCTCCTCCTTACATAAGGCAAGTCCTCAGGTTCTTAGCACTGGAAAGGTGTAAACATAACTCTACGGGGTTTGAATTCAAACACAAGACAGATTACAATAGGTAATAGATTACAATAGAGAATGATAAGACTTGATTTGTGTTGTGTCTCTCCTACTTATAAGCTTCATGTCCTTAAGTAGTCCACTTTACCTTCCAGATCCTCAGTTCCCTCTTATTTTAAGATGTAAATCATAGCTACCTTTACTTTAGTTCTGTTGTAATAATCAAATGAAGAAATGTATTTGAAAGCTCTTTATAAGGTGTATAAAAATATATAAATAATAATGAATTTTTTCTTTCAGGTAGTAACATACAAATATATTCAATAATTCTAAGAAAAGGGTTCTCTGAGGGACTATGGCTGAGAAGGTATTGTGCCTGTTCCTCAATCCAAGAAGTCTTTCTTGGAAGAAGTGTGCTTTGAGGGCACATAACATATTTGAGAGCAGTGAAGTCTGCCAGATTTTGTCAAAAGTACAGAAATAAATAAAAAAAGTTGGGTTAAGAGGTGTGTCTAAAGAAATATAAACACTACCTCTACTGAACAGTAGAGCATACTAGAAGTGGTGAGAAGCGGAGGAGGTGGAGTGATAATATCAAAGACAGAGAGAAGATTTTGAAGGCCATGTGGGGCAGTCAGGAGAGATTATTTGGAGGAAAAGATGACTGTTTATTTAAAAAGGTTGCATGAATTGATGAACACCTAGTATTTTTCAGCTTCCAAATTTTAAACTGAGATTACTGTAAATAATAAAGTTTATGAATATGAGGGATCTTCACAATGTTCACTGAAAACATGTATTATGAAAATGTTTCCATGGTGTTCAAAATGTTTTTCACAAAAATAAACTTGTACTAATCTGTTATAACGCATCTGAATAGGATCTGGTTGGAGGCATTGAGCAGTATAAGTCTTCAGTTTGAAAAGAGCTCCTGTCAGAGCAAATTGAACTCTGCTAAAATTAAGGCAAGAACAAACATTAACTTTATAATGAAGCGTGGCTGGAAGAATGGTGAAATCATTGATCTTTATTAAAAGTTATGGTAACAATGCCCCAAAGAAATCAAACCTTTACAAATGGATAACTCATTTGAAGAAGGGACATGACAATGTTGAAGATGAAGCCCCAACAGCAGATCATCCTCATCGAGTTGTGAGGAAAAAATTAATCTTATTTGCTCCTTAATTGAAGAAGACCAATGATTAATAGAACAACCAATAGTCAACACTATATGCACCTCAATTGGTTCAGCTTACACAATTCTGACTGAAAAATAAAAGTTGAGCAAGGATTCCACTCAATGGATGCCAAAACCGCAGTGCTCAGGTCGGCTACAGACAAAAGCAGAGTCTCCAATGAAAATTTTGAACAAGTGAGATCAAGATCCTGAAACATTTCCTCTAAGAACTATAGTAGGAGATAAAACATGGATTTACCAGTATGATCCTAAAGATGAAGCATAATCAATCAAAGCAATGGCTACCAAGAGGTGGAAGTGGTCCAGTTAAAGCAAAAGTGGACCAGTCAAGAGCAAAGGACTTGGCAAAAGTTCTTTGGAATGCACAAGGCATTTTGCTTGTTGACTCTCTGGAGGGCCAATGAATGATAATGTCTACTTATTATGCTACTATTTTGAGAAAGTTAACCAAAGCTTTAGTAGAAAAATGCCTGGGAAATCTTCACCAGAGAGTCCTCTCCACCATGACAATCCTTCTGCTCATTCCTCTCATCAAATAAGGGCCATTTTGCAAAAGTTTCAATGGGAAATCATTAGGCATCCACCTCAAAGTCCTAAGTTGGCTCCTTCTGCCTTCCTTTTGATTCCTAATCTTAAAAAATCTTTAAAGGACACCCATTTGTTTTCAGTTACTAATGTAAAAAAGTCTGCATTGACATAGTTAAATTTCCAGGATCCTCTGTTCTTTAAGCATGGACTAAATGGCTGGTATCATCATTTACAGTGTCTTACACTTGATAAAGCTTAAGTTGGGAAATAAAATTTATATATTTTTTTCTTCTTTAATTACATTTGCCATAATTTTTTTTTGAAGTACTCTCATGTCTTCCATCTAGATTTTTCTAGGAACACAGGTGTGACATCACACTGATGATATCTTTTTCTCTGAGATTCATTTGCCATAGTCTTTCAGGACATGCAATAGTCAAAAAGAGCAACAAAAAAGAGATGTGCATCACCCCACACATACTACAAGGCGAGGCCCCACAATACCTCAGTTAATTTTTGGAAATTACTTGGTAATCTGAGGACCACTCTATCCCAGACACTATAAAAGCATCTATTTACCATTTCAAAAACCTAATATCTGTTAGGATTTTATGTTTTCTAGTTGCTACTAATTCTTTTTTTTTTTTTTAACAATTTTTGCTTCAGCCTATTTATGCTGTTAAAACTTGGTCTACCTTAAATAGAATCCTTGTAAAACAGGCCCTGGAATCTGTCTAAATTGCAATACAATGGGCACTCTTGTTATTACCTACAAGAACCTTTTTCTTTGTAGAGAACTTAACATCTTCTCATCCTTCCTGTAGTCTCTGTACCACCCATGATGATCGTAAATGGTCCATTGGCTCCTGGGCAAGACATTGAGTGCCACAATTTACGCTATACACCATCAAATCGGCAATTGGTAATCACATATTTCAATCTCCTGGAAATAGACTCTTTAATAGCCCTAAGCTATGAACCTTCATACTCAGAAGCCCATTATGCCTTGGTTTATAGAAACTGTACCCTGTAAAGTAAGCACAGTTATAGTGGCCTCCTTGCTATAGTAAAAATTATACTTATAGAATAGATCCAAGATTGGGCCCTCTCATGTATCATAGAAGGAAGAGTCTTTCCTATCTTCAGTCTCTTGCCAAATGCCATGATACTGGAGGAGATCACCCATCTTTTGGACCCCGTAGCTACCTGGGGAACCCCTGGTAAACATCAAAGAGAAAGTATACTTCTGAATGGCAGTGCCACCATTACATGGGATGAAGCTTGCTCTAGATCTGCTCTTCATTTCTTAATTGGAATCACTGATAAATGATGAAGTTTAAGGGTTAGCACTTCAAGTAGCCACCTTATTAATGGATTTCCTGGAAAACAATAAGCCCATTTTTACAGATTATTGGACCATCTCCATTGATTTGGCTGTCAGATGTGGCCATTGGAAACCACAACAGTTTCTTATCTGTTTTCTCCTTTGGGGTAAAGAACTCCGGAGTCTCTTGCTCATAGATTTTGAAAGTATTAATATATATTATAATTCAAAGACACATATCTCTATGCATACTAAAGCAACAATGTACATCCTTACCTTGGTGATCCTTATTCTCTTCAGAGTTTAGACAGTTTTGATAGTCATCAAAGCACTAATTTCATTACTCAAAATACAAAACAATTAGTTTTTAAACAAGATGTTCAGTGGAACTTTTACCATCCTTACCAGCATGAGGCTACAGGTCTCATAGAGTACCACAGTGGTTTACATAAGCAAATTCAAATACAAGTAAATAAAACGGGACACATTTCTGTTGTCTGTCAAACATAAGGAATGAATTACAATAAAGCATTCGAGTCCAATTTTGATGATCAACTGCTGATAGCTTTTAAGCGCCTTTCCTCTTCTTTCCTGTAGGTGGGAATGAAGAGGTCTGATAAGAGGTCTGGATGCTCTCTCCGTTGGTGCTGGTGGGAAGCTGAAACCTGATTCTTGTGAGGAAACTTTCAGACTATCCCTATCCATTCATAACTATAAAACTCCAAACTGGTCACTCCTCTCTGATCCTTTGGTCAGCAGTTGGCCCTGTCTGCACTTTTTTGGACTTGTTTGAAACCCTGCCCTGCATTCTTTCAAAAAGTTTTCTTATATGAGTAATATGAGTAATAAATCTTTTCATACCCTCTTAGTGCATGTGTGGTATCTTCAGTTTGGATATCTGAATCAAATTTTGGATCAAGTGGTCCCTCTTTCCTCTGTGGAATGAACACAATAGCTTACCTGTGATTTCAGCCTCCCTTTCAATAAGATGGTCTCATGTGGCTATTTTTGAAATGATGAACATGTAACTTTGAGATCTAAGCATGTAGCAGCTGATGTGTCTCCTTCGTACCTCATTTTCCCTGCTACATACCCATGGGACTGTGTTTTACAGTGCATTTAACTAGGTGTGAGACTGGGGAAAAATGCTTGATCTACATCAGACTACAAAGAGTGAGAAATAAGCTTCTATAGTTAAGCCACTGAGATCTGTTTATATGTTTGTTAGGACAACTAGAATACATAACCCTAATACATTAGGTGATGATGTGCATTGACTTCTACACTGATCCAGATGATTTTTTCACATCTTCTCTTTTCATTACATGCTTAGTCCAGCCTGAATGTTATTCTAGCCCTCTGTGTAGTCTGGGAAGATAGTCATTTCACTACTGTGCCAAGAGAAATCTTTTAAAGTCTTTCTGCTAACAGCCACTGTGTGGAACTTTCTGTGTTCCATTGGTTTCAGAATTTGAGAGGTAGTCTTGTATTATAGTGTTGGGGAATGAAAAACTGTATCTGGTGGCCCAGATCCAATACTTTGTCTTGGTACTATCTTAAATAAAGGTGATCATACTGGGATTTCTATATGTTAAATAATAAAGGTGACGTCTATGAGATATAAGGGGTAATATTTATAAATAAATTTACATATACAAGTTTTTTATGAATCAAATATACATGCAAAATGACTGCTGCCCATTTCAAAACCCCTGACATTGTATTTGCCCTCATTATTGCTGCTATCATTTTTATTTTTGTTTTTGATTAATCCTTAATCCAGTATTAGCTTTGCAATAAAACATTATTTGATAAGCTCCTGGGATGGGCTTGATCAAATGGGATGTAGATTTATCCAGCTAAAGTGAAGAGCGGATTGAGAAAGAAGAAGCTTTTGATTTGGATTTTTTCCCTTGTAGACAGGATCACAGTCTACATGATTTCAACATGATAGTACTTGATGCCATTGGTGGGGGGGAGGATAGAGTGCTGGGAAAATTTGAAGGGGCTCAGGTGAGGAAGTATTTACAGGATAGTAATTTCTATTGCCTGTGCTATATGCTACAATTTAGATTGACATTTGTAGAGTTTATCTGTATATCCATATTCACATATTCTTATAATTCTGTGAAGTATTCTCTTATTATCTTTTATTTATAAGAATGCCAAATGAAGCTCAGGCAGGTTATATCACTTAGATAAAATCCCTTATTTAGTGAATAGTGTAGCTGAATCTTCTGACTTAAGAAGCAATGCCTTTCCTCTTGGTCTGTTCTCTTTTGTTCTCTTGAGGAAAAAAATAACTTCTTAAACATTTTGCTCATGTATTGTGTGTGCCATATAAATGAGATGTGTCAATTTGGCTTTGATAAATAAAAATTTCCAACACTTTACTTCCCCCTATTGGTCCTTTGTCTATAACAGAATGATAAGTAGTTACTAAAATTAGGATGCAAGCATGAAATTGGAAATGACAGGCTAACAATCTTAAATTTTATTAGGAAATAGAAGATGAAAGAAAGATAGCACCAATAGCTTCTTACTTACTCAAATTTTTGGCCTATGTGACCTACTCTTCAGTATTTAACTGTTGGGTATTTCTATTTTATTTTTCAGAAAGATGACTCGAGTATTTCAGTTCAGGGCAAATTCTTTGTTGCTTGAGGTAATAAGAGATAAAAGGGTTCTTTTTGTGTGGTGTGTGGCACTGCATACGAAGTCACTTATTATTCTCTCAGACATGATGTGCCTGAGTACAATGATGGTGGGGACTAAGGAGACATTGTTTTTATTTAGGAGGACAATTAACACAATGGGTTTTCTTTTAGCCTGTTATGTTGATGAATTAACTAACCCCTTCTCTGCTATAGACATGTCATGTTGGGCAGCATGCTATGTTTAATGTTGGAGCCAGTCTACTCAGCTAGATGCCACTTTTCCATCTTGAATTTTAATATTCTTATTATCAGTGAAATCACATCTTCATGTAGAGATTTCTTATTGATGAAAACACAAAGCTTTCAATTAATTGAAGCAAAATAAATGCTAAATAACCTATTACCATAATACTCTGAAACTATTCTGTCAACTCCTTCCTTACATAAGTTTTCAGTGATAAGAAGGAGAAAATAGAAGCAAGTAGTTCAGTAATAATATGTTAAAAAATTGTGAATTTTAAAATCACCAGTGCTGGGAATGTATTCAAATGTACAATTCTGCAAATGCCCTTTATCTTCTAAAGCAATATGGGGACTTTAGTAGTAGTATTGTATTTTATAGACTAATGTTACTTGGGATGGTAGTGGAGGAGGTGGAACAGAAAAAGTAAATTATAGTGAGACTTTCACATATATTGGGCCATGAATCAGGTGATAGACCTTAAAGGTGAAACTGATTTTATAATAATAGTATGGATAAAGTTTGTCACTATCCTTATAATCCTATAGAGGACAAGCAGGTAACATCAATGACTGTCCTTGATCAGTTGTAATATAATAAGATGGGGATTATAGTTGATGAAAGAATAAATGATTGTCTTTAGAGAAAACTGTTACATAGTGATACCCATGCAGGAACACACCAATGTTGACAAATATCTTTTTGTCATTAGATAAATCGTAAATATAGAATTTTATGTGAAATCTACCAACTAAGTAAGGCATTTGTAATAGTCATTTTCACAAATAATATACGCTCAATAATTCTGGAGAGGTTATAAAGTGAGAATTTTCCAAGTTATAAATTTGAAACACATCTGTATAAGGAAACAAGTTGCTCAGTTGACAGTTACCATGTATACTGCAATGAATTATCACTTCTTTCTACTTGTTGGAACATGGAAAGGCTCCCTTAAGATGATTTAATATTTATTCTGTATGTAAAATTCTCTGAAAATAAATTTAATTACCAATGACAGCTTCTAGCGATCAAGTTATATTTATGTTAAAAAGTGTATAATAGAAAATTGTGAATTTTTATATTCATAAATGGCTCTGAATAAACATGCCATGAATGTCACTGGTCTAATATAATCAGATCACGTAAAATGTCATTAAGATAATAAAAATTTATGGTGGTTAAACATATGTGAAAACACAGCAAAGACAAGATCATCAGAAATCTTCATTAATTAAAAAGTAATTTCACATAATAGATAACATGTGAATCATAAATATAACTGGCAATCTTAATGGAGCTTACACACATGACACATACTTGGGCCATTATTTAGTGTACAGTGAGAATCATCCTTTCTTTTGTCTCTACAAATATGCTGTACTCTATTTTGCACTTTCATGGTCAGTTGAGTAGAGCATCATTGTTTGGGGGCAATTATTGTTTAGGGATTAATTATTACTGCAAGGGCCATATTCCTGAAACCAGCCTTATTTCAGGTTGCTACAAGTCAAATTGACAAGCCAACAAGTACCTTCTGAATACTTGTTTAGTGGATCACCTGTTAAAAGCCACATGGATATTAGCCAGGTATGGTTCAGGAGCTGAAGATTCAACTGTAGACCTGAGATACACAGTCACAAATAATTAGAGGGCAAGTGGAAAGTGTAAAATAAGTGCTTAGTTGTTTCAAGGAGGAGAAAAATTAATGTGACTTGAATAATCAGCAAGGTTTTCATGGAGGATGTGTGGCTAGGTCAAGTCTTGAAAGATAAGTAGAATTTTAGCAAGTGGAAAGAGCACAAAGAGCCACCAACCAATGTGCCCTATTCTCTAACCCTTGGAATGAACACCAGGCAACTATTTAAGCAGAATTTGCTCCTGGAATATCATTTTGAAATTCATTTGCTTCAGTGTAATAGGTTTTCTTCAACAGCAAAATGCTTAATGAGAAGAACAGCTTTTTTTTTAATTTTTTTAATTTTTTAAAATTTTTTTGAGCATTATTAGGTGGCCTATGCCAGGGAGATCACATTTTGGTAAAGAGCAGAAGCCCAATCTATGTTGGCCTTTCATAGCACAGTATATGTATCAGGCACGTTCTTTAAAGAAAGCAAAAATGAAATATATGTGTGTATATTGAGAAATTTATCTTAAGGAATTGGCTCACATGATTGTGGTAGCTGGCAAGTGTCAAATTCATAGATCAGGCAAGTCTTAAATCTTTAGGACAGGCTGGCAGGCTGGAAATTCGGGCAGGAGTTGATGCGTCAATCTTGAAGCAGAATTTCTTCGGGAAAATTGTTTTTGCTCTTACATCCTCTCAACTTATTGTATGAGAATCATAAGATTATCAAGGGTATCTCCTTTTTCTTTTTTAATGTAGAAAATAATTTATTGATCATATTTTTTAGAATAGTTGCTAAGAGAGCTATGTTTAATTAATTAATTTATCTATTTATTTATTTTTGTTTCAGCATATTATGGGGGTACAAATTTAGGTTAATTTTAGGTATAAGTTTAGGTCACGTGTGCTGCCTTTCCCTCCCATTCCCTTCTGAAGTCAGAGCTTTAAGTGTGTCCATCCCCCAGATGGTGCGCATCACACTCATCATGAATGTACATATCCATTCCCCTCCTCCACTGTCTCATCTGTCCAACACCCGGTAAATGTTATTCCTATATGTCCACTTAGGTGTTGATCAGTTAGTACCAATTTGCTGGTGAGTACACATGGTGCTTATTTTCCCATTCTTGGGATACTTCACTTAAAAGAATGGGTTCCAGCTCTATCCAAGATAACACAAGAGGTGCTATATCACAGTTGTTTCTTATAGCTGAATAGTACTCCATAGTATACATATACCACATTTTATTAATCCACTCATGTATTGTTGGGCACTTGGGTTGTTTCTACATCTTTGCAATTGTGAACTGTGCTGCTGTAAGCATTTGAGTGCAGGTGTCTTTTTTATAGAATGTCTTTTGTTCTTTTGGGTAGATGCCTAGTAATGGGATTGTTGGATCAAATGGTAGATCAACTTGTATAGCTTTAAGGTATCTCCATATTGCTTTCCACAGAGGTTGAACTAGTTTGCAGTCCCACCAGCAATGTAGGAGTGTTCCTATCTCTCTGTATCCACGCCAATATTTATTGTTTTGGGAATTTTTTTTTTTTTGAGACAGAGTCTCACTCTGTTGCCCAAGCTAGAGTGAGTGCCATGGCGTCAGCCTAGCTCACAGCAACCTCAAACTCCTGGGCTCAAGCAATCCTTCTGCCTCAGCCTCCCAAGTAGCTGGGACTACA
>CAUYRT010094316.1:0-34310 GCA_963574885.1 Lepilemur ruficaudatus | reverse complement strand
AAATAAAGGTACATTTAGTTATAATTGCCCATTTTCCCTATGTATGGTGACTTTTGGGACACCCTGTGTACATATAAAAGGTAGCTGAGATAATGAGGGTTGCTCCTCAGTTATAAAAGTAATCATAACTGTAGACTGTATTGGGAACTTGCTTTGGGGGAATAGCCTTAAGGACCCTTCCTTGGTTGGGAGATGTGGCGGTAGTTGGGTTCTAAAGCCAGGGCATTAGGGGAATCTCACAAATAAACACTGGAATCATTCACCAAGCTTGAGAGCCTGTTTCTTATCTCATGCTCACGTTGTGATACACATATGCATGCTGAGTGGAACGCAGGTGTAAAACCACCTCCCCCCGCCCCTCTATATTATTGGCTTCTCTCCTCACTTCTCCTGCACTCAGACCAAGCAGAGAGAAAAGAATTCACATAAGTTATGTGTCTACAGCTTCACCTCAAATTGCACCAGGTGCGTGCTAAGCACTCTATCTCATATGAAGTGTTACTTGGTGATCACATTGACCCTAGAAGTGGCATTATTATAAATCCTTAACAGAAAAGAGATCAGATGCACAAGAAAGTTAATTAATGTACTGTGGGACCAGCTGGGGAGCAATAGGACCTGGACTTCAAACACAAGTATATCTTGCTCCAGAACCTATGCTCATGTGTTCTGTTGTTAGCACTGCCCTGCTCTCCACTCTAAAAATTCTTCCCTGACTTCATGTGTAGGGAAATCCTGTGATCTCCAACAGCAAAACTAGGGGCCTGCTCGAAATGGTCTCTAAGATACAGTAATCCTGCACTGTACAATGTGGTAGCCACTAGACACATATGGCTGTTTAAACTTTAATTAAAATTAAGTAAAATTTAAAATTTAGTTCCTCAGTCACAGCAGCTTCATTTCACGAGCTCAACAGATACATGTGTTTAATGATTTTTATATTAGACAGCACAGAACATTTCTGTCATCACAGAAAGTTCTGCAATAAATCAATAGTGAGTGAACAAAGTGTTACTCAGAAACCTAGTTTCTAAACCTAGCTCTGCACTTTACTAGTAGTGCATCCATGGGTAGGTTACTTAACCTCTCTGTGCCTCAGTTGCTGCATCTGTAAAACAGGATAGTCAAAAGAGCACCTCATAGAGTTCAGGTGAGGATTAAATGAGACACTATTTATAAAGTTATTAGCATGATGCTTGATACTTTGTGAGTTCTCATTATGTGTTACCTAAAGGGGGAAAGAGTCTCTGTCTTAGTCTACTTTGTGTTACTATCAAAGAATACCTAGATAATTTTATAAATACCAAAGGTTTATTTGGCTCATGATTCTGAAGGCTAGAACGTTAAAGATTGGGCATCTGGCCAAGGCGGGGAGCTGGCATGGGCAGAGATCACATGGTGAGAAAGGAAGCAACAGAGAGAAGGGAGGTGCCAGGTTCTTTTTAATAACCAGCTACTACAGAACTGGGAACTCACATACTCTGAGGGAGTCCATTGATCTATTCAAGAGGGATCCACCCCCATGACCCAAACACCTCCCATTAAACCCCCACCTCCAACACTGGGGATCAAATTTCAACCTCAGGTTTGGAGGGGACCAACATCCAAACCATAGCAGTCTCTTAGTGCTAACATGTGATTTTCTAAACAGTCTTCCTTTTGTATTTTCCCCTTGAAATTTTTATATGGGGAAGATGGGAAGGAGTTTGATGTAGAAGGAGGAGGATCTTGATAATTTATAACTGGAGTGCTTCATGGAGGCAAGGAGTCCTTCATTAACTCACAAGATTTTTTTATTTAACAGGCATTTCTACAACTCACACCATGCTCCAATTTTGACCCAAGCACTGAACATATATTTCCTTACTCCATCCTCCACACAGACCTGTACTTCATTTTCAATACCATCCACATTTCTATAGCTGCCACATTTTGTGACTTATCTTGATAAGTGCTGCGGAAGAGGGAAGGGGCTGATAAAGATATAGGAATAAAATTATCCCCTTAAGGCAGAGGGTAGAGAAACAAATAATTGTAGAGGGTATATTATCTCAGGGTAGCTAATTTTGTGTGCATTATTTAATTTTAAGCAACAATTCTGTAAGTAGTTGATAATCTCCCCATTTTATAGAAGTAGAAAAAGCTAAAGAGGTTTAATAACTAGCCCAGCATCACACAGCTAGTTCAGGGTGAGAACTGGGATTCTAACCCAGTCTTACTTCCAAATCTTTTACACTTTTCATTGCATCTTAATGTTTGTTAACAGGGAAAGTAACACATTTGCATTTTAAATATTAGGTATAAATAAAAGAATATAGATACATTGCCCTGGGGGTTAAGAGGAGGAAGGGATTACTACCATCCAGGAGGATTATGAGAGGCTTCATTGGAGAAGGAGCATTTGAAATAGAGCCTGAAAGTGAGGAGGATCTGAGCCCTGGGGGAGAAGATTCCAGGCAGAGGGAGAAGCACAAGCAAAGGCTCTACAGAACCCAGGTACTGGGTGAAGTTAGTAGTGATGGACTGAGGAGGGAGAGCTGCCTGGGTGGGTAGCAATATTTAGTCACCAATGCTGTTTAGAATTGCCTGTGCATGGTCATAGTAAAAAGCAGACTGTCTTAGTTTTGTATTGCTTTTAAATTCTCTACAGATAATGCACCTGCTTTTATTACATGCATCCAGGACAAACCACTCCCATCAGCCTCTACCCTTCATATGCCAGTGGTAACTGGCTTTGTTTGAATAAATTTCTCTGGAATGCCTTTCCGCATATACCATTCTTGGCAGCATCCAACTTCTGTGATTCCCAGCCTGTTTTCTTCACTGTGTGCTCCCTACCCTGTGTTCTGGGGAGACACATTCTGTGAAGGACAAAGAGGGAGGCCTGGGCTTTTCTGTAAGCTTTGGAAAAGGGTCATGAATGGAGCCAAGTGCCTCTCATGCTCCACATCTGGAGTTCTTCTTTCCTAGGTGGGAAGGCTGGCTGAGATAGAAACTTTCTCTAGGATCTAAGTGATGTCCTAGAGTTAACAAGCAATGCTAGATTGAACTAAAGGGCAGGGACCATGGGACTGGAGGAAGCTTCTAAGAGCTTTTGTCAGTGGGAAGTTGAGAGTGGGCTGACTTGAACATTGAATCCCTAAAGAGAAGACCATGTGGTTGATACCTACCCTACCCCATGCCCTTGGGCTTTCGCTGACTACACCCCAGGGCAAAGGAACAAGGAGGACCTCCTGCTAATTTTCACCTGCGTTTTGCTCTCTGTTATGTAGTATTTCGTGACACGATCCACTCAGGAGAGTTGGGGCGAGGCTGGCTGAGGTTCTCAAGGAGCTGAGTTTTGAGTTCAGGTGCTCGCATGGCAGTGGAATGATGCCTCCTGACCTTTCAGACCTTTGAGACCTCTGGGCGGTCTTAGAAATCACTTCAAGCCTCCAGTCCAGGATACGACTGCCTAGGGGAATTCCAGGGAAAGGTGGCAGGTAGAGTATCCTTTCTGAGTTTTATTCTCTCTTGTTCTCCTTTCCCTCCTTTCTTTGTGTCTGCATTGCTCCATTGTGTCTCCTCCTCAAGATTCCAGAGACCACTGATTCCAGGGCATTTATTTTATGTTCTTGTCAACAGAGATACCATGGACTGCGAAATGATGGATACCACAATGAGCTCACTGCAAGATCTCAAAGGTTCCCAGCCACTGGCTGTTCCCAGTCAAATGCCACCCTTCTGGAGAGGCGGCGGGAAGCGAGCTGCTAGGAGGTGAGGAACCACCCACTCTTCCCTCTGCCCCTTCACTCCATCAGCCTTTAGCTGTCCGATTGTTTGGGCCCACGCCTGATGGGCTTTTACCTGTGTGTCCTTCCACAGGCCCTACCTTTTGACCAGAGGACAGACCACTTCTCAGATGTCTCAAGGAGCCACTGAAGGATAGTGAGGAACATGCTGCTGATCCACAGGACAGAAGCACAGTAGCTGGAATCAAGAAGTATCTCAAGTGGGACTCAAGCCCGGCATCCCTTCAGACCAAAGTTCTCTGAGCTACAGTTTTGGACTGGACTGTTTTTCCTTTGCTGTGGTCTATATAACACACAGTTCTGAGTGCTTTTGACTGGTTGACTTTTTTTTTCCCTGCCTATTCTTTTTCTTTTCTTGGCCCTTGGAATTCTAAAAAAGAAATTGCTTTAAAAAGTATAATTCTGTGCTGAAATTAGCCTTGTTTATGAACAAAATCTGTTCCTAGGGATTTTCTGAATTACAATCCCAGGTTACCTAGTAAATGGGGCTGTGTGGTTTGATTTGTATAGTACTGATCTGTACATTAAAGTACACTTCCTTTCCTTTTTTTTTTTTTTTTTTTGTATCCAGGTAATGGCCCAAGTCACATTTGCTTAGCTACTAAAGCGATCTCAATGTGGTATCGCTTGGAGTTGAAATATAATCAAACATACATTATACCTGGGGCTCTTGCACACTATTTGATATATGTGTTACACTGCAAAGAAACACAAACTTTATAGGTTGAAATTTAATTCCTGTTTGATCCTGTAGCTAGAATGGTAAAGAAATTGTAAGTATCAAAAGTGCCTTCAAATACCCTGAGTGTAAGGTAGTTAACAATAAGTGGATAGTTTCAAAATGCCATTTTCTAAGACAAAGTGGGAATTGGAGATCAACTGACATCATCCACAGTGTTATCCAGCTCTGTCTGTCTGGATCTGCCATTTTGGAGGAGGTGAAGAACAAGGCATGCTTCTGTGATTGGGTTTATGGAAATTGTGGTATTTCTGACTTCTGTAACTGTGCCTGCCTTGCAATAAAACACCATCAGTTGACTCAGCAATAAGGTCTCTGTCAATTTCCTGCAAAACTGTGTCCTTAGTGGCTTTGTAAGAAAGTCCAGTGTAGACCTGTGAGTGTTTGACCTGCCAGAGTTCTCAGCTGGATCCAAGCATTACTGCTCTTTCAGAAATGACACTAGAGCTCTCCATTGTCCACACACGGGACCAGAGTCATATGGTCGACTTCTCCACTTTTCTTGTTGTAGTCAACCTTAGAAATCTCTAGACCTGGCCTAACCCTGTTAGGCAGATGTTCAGTCATCTGCCATCATGCTCTAACTCTAGAGTCCCCATTTATTTCTGTGGGACTCTAGGACAAGCCACAAACTCTCTGAACCTCAATTTCCTCATATACAAAATAGGGATAGATACTTCCTATAGTTATGGTGATAAGTGCCTATAAAAGGACATCACATGGCTCGTCCTTTATACGTTGTAAACTCATGGGGATGTGGCAACCCTCAATTTATAGTTATTTTATTTGTTAATAAAGAATTTAATGAACATTTAAATTCCTTGCAGTTGACCTTTAATTGAGAACACTGAGTAACCACTGAGTAGCTTCTCAGGCCTCCTTGATTAAAGCTACTGGAAAAAAATGTGAAAGTTCATGGGACAGAAGTCAGGAGGGGAGAATCTGCTCCTCTGCCCCTTGACCATATAGCTAAAACCTCAATTCTTTAATTCCTCCTTCTGGAAAATAGGGAAGATGTTTTATCTCCTTCTCAGAGATGACTCTATCCCTTTCTCAGAAAGTGATTTACCATGCATGTGGCTGTAAGAGACATCGTCTTTCCCACATGCTTGCAACATCAGGCCCATGTCCTCCAAGGGGAGGTGAGTATTCCTCTAAATACTGACATGGAGGTCTCATTCACTGAAAGGGAATAATTCAACCCATGGAAGGCCTCATCAGACGTAATCCATCACTTTAGCGCAAAGCACTTTCAAGAAAACCCAGCATGCTCCGCCACCGCACCTGAGATTTTGGGTTGACTGCAGTATGAAGCAAAGACAAGAGCTAAGATAATTCATTTTATACTAGGAGGCATAGGGAACAGTTGTTCTCTGATTGCCACGATACATATTATAGTCTCACAGACAACATTCCCTGGACTTCAAGACACACATAGTAGAAAGAGCATTTTCTACCTTCCACACTGAAGTCATTACAATGGCAATAATGGTTGCAACAGCAACAGTAATTGAGTACTTACTGTATGCTGGGCACTAGGCAAAGCACTTTACAAGCACTGGCTCATTTAATCATCACAATGGTCACACGAGGTAGGTACTCTCATTACCCTCTCATTACCCTCATTACTTGTAACAGAGTGCCTCTAGGCAAGGCCACCCAGGTGAGAGGCATAGCTGGGATGAAGCAGGTCTGCCTGATTCCAGAGCTTGGATACTTCACCACATGCTCAGTAGCTTCGTCACCTGGGCTCCAGTCCCTGTATGATTGTTCAGTGGCTTTGAACCTCACCTTTGGAACGTCATTGTCCTTATGTGTAATTTGGGGCTATGAATTCTCATCCTCCCCTGCCTGCTTCCCACAATTATTGTCTAAGCTTTTTGCAAATGTATGCCAACTGACATGAAAAGTAAAGATTTTATTATATAAAATAGTATTTTTGTTGTTGTTCTTTGTACATCACAGGCCAGAATTGCTAAGACGCTCATTCCCCTCCCCACATGAAACTTACCCAATGACTAAAGAGAGGGTATAATACCCTGGCTCCCTCACCTGTTGGGTGGCTGGTGGAAGCATATTCTATACTGGCTCTGAGTTCTCTGGTGAGGTTATGCTCCAGTTGCCCATTGGTGGTAACCAGTTTGCTAACCTATTTTTGTTGGCTGCCTTTCCTTCCCTGTCTCACATTGCTCTTCTGAACCACTGTTTCATAGAATCCCCACCCCAATAGATAGTGTATTTGCACATTCATGTAAGTTCTTAGGGTCTGCTTCTGGGGGGAGCCCAAGCTAATTCAAAATTCTGGTGCTGATCAATTGTAGAAATAACAATGCACCAGAGAAAATACAACAGCATCATTTAAGACTAAATGGTTTCTTTGTCCTTCTACTGATACTCAGCTATGTTAAGGACAGGAAAGGCAACCTTCTAAACCTGAGACCCAGTTGCCAGAAGACAATTTCCTTCCTGTGAAACAGGTACCTCCACAAGTTATGAGATATTTTTTCCTTTAAGTGAAAGACTCAACTAACATAATACCAGGCAAGAGTCACCCGATGGCAAATCAAATTACAATTCACTGGCTAGAACAAGTAATTAAATATAAGGGGGTAATGAGAAAAGGAGAGAGTCACAATCCCAAAGCCACTTTCTCACTTTCAAGGACTCCTATTTGCCTTTGAATCACTTCTGCTTCAATTAACATTGATTGAGCTTGCCTAAAGTGCCTGCTCTTGTCAAATCCCATTACAGGAGACTCCAAGATACTATCTGTCTGCAAGCCTTTGTTGGTCTGGGACATTTTTGTGGGAATATTGAATATTGTGTAGAGTAGCTAACACATTGATCAGGGCTGTAATACAAGAGGTTTACTTTTTCTGTCTTGGCAGATTTGTAAATGGGATTTCACTTTTGCCATTATTATTATCAACTAGAATCAATTTAAGTTCAAGTTATGCTCTAAAAAGCATGTCAGACTGACCCACTACTGCTTTTAAAGACAAACGTTGAAAATGTCAATCCTGTAAAGTAAGAAAATGTGATTGAAGCTTTGTTGTAGCCATCACACACTGAATTTACTTTTTTGTTGGGAAGAGACACAGAAAGAAACATGTTTTCTTCATGGGGTTCTCGGTAAAGGATTCTATGTTTCTTTTATTGGAGATGTAAAATAAATTATAGTATGTTATCAGTCTGCCTTATCTCTTCTCACTCTTCGCTAAAGTCTTAAACGGTGGGGCTATATTTTATGCATTTTGTTTTTAGTATGTGGCTGAGGACAACTTTCATCATGTTAGGTAATCCATCTTTACTCAAAATAATTAAAGTAGAAAATGGAAACTATATATTTTATAGATTTCCTTGTGAATTTTAGTATAAGCTATCAGGAGTATGCACCCAGCCCTGTGCTTACTGGAGGAAGGAAGGAGAAATCAAAGCCCCATCCTTCAATGCATGCTCAAATGTTGAGAGGCAAGATTCCTATTAAGAAAAAAAAATCAGAGAATAGTATTGTTCTTAGAATCTTTAATGACCAAGGATCTTTTATTAATATGTAAGGAAACCCTGTTATTGGAAACTTTTTAATACTTGCATTATTTTTAAAGCCTTATTTATTTATTTGGAGACAGGGTCTCACTGTGTTGCCCAGGCTAGAGTGTAATGGAGTCATCCTAGCTCACTGCAGCCTCAAACTCTGGGGCTCAAGCAATCCTCTTGCCTTGGCCTCCTGAGGAGCTGGGACTACAGGTACATGCCCCCATGCCCAGCTAATTAATGTTGACATTTTCATCATTCCTTTAAATTTTTTCCCTAAACATTCCAATATGTTTGCCACTAATAAAACATACTTTACGAATGGAATCATCTTAAATATTTACATCCTGATTACAAATTTCATTGGGAAAATTCTCCTAAACATTTTAATAAAATGTCTATGACTTTCATTAAAAGTTTTATATACTTTAAAAACAGATGGTGCATGCATGTGCGTACAAGCATATACACAAATCACAATGGGATTCAGAGTTTTTATACCTACACTTAAACTATTAGGGCTATTTATACTATGGGTTTGATTCATGTCTTCATTATTTATAAAGTTCTTGTATACTATCCTTTTTTTTATATATATTTCTTGTTGTTTATATACTTTCCTACAGTTACAGTAATCTTGCCAGACTTGAAAGGAAAAGAACACAGTCTCAGATCAGCCAATTTTGCAGATTCTCGGTTATCAACCACTTGATTTGTGGTTGACACATGGGATCTTACTGGATCCCTTCAAAGTTGATTCAGTCAGTCCTGGGCTGTTGTTCTCTAGCTTGAGTTTTTTTCTGAGAAAATGAAGGTTTGTTGCTAAGTTAGTGGCCATTGGAAAGCTCTTGTCTTATACTTGCAACACAGAGCCTCTGCTGAGAGTTCCTGTGTCCATCAAATCTTAATTCCAGGTAGTCAGCCTTTACGTCCTGATGGCTTGGTTTCTCAGTATTTTTGATAGAAGCATCCAGAAGTTTCATTATCAAAGGGATGAAGCGATGAGTATGGGCAGCAGATTCTCTTCTTGTGATCACTATGTCATACGTCAGCTGTTATGAGTGACCATAGGAGCTGATAACTCATCTGGTCTACCAAGAAAAATCCCCAAGTTTTCTTGAGTTATTTGACTTAAAATTCACAGTAGCTTTTCCCCCCTACTTATTGAGAAAAATCTATACATTAAACTATATATCACATAATAGAAACTGAACAATCTCTATGTATGTATATCACTTCTCTAACCTGTTTATCAAAACATTTTAAAAATAAATATAACCTTTTTGGTTTTCAATAGTCTCTTTGTATACCTTCTACTCTTTTTGATGAGTACTCTTATGGACTCAAGGCTTTTCAGATGTAAGTTGTTCCCATGTACTGTAATTATTCTTGTTGCCCAGCTATGGCACTGTAAGCACCCCAATGAGCTGTCTCCCTTGTCTTTTCAGCATTACTGCTGAGACATTTTTGAAAGTCTCTTGCTTAAAGGTAACAAGATGTTCCATATCCATATTGATTTCTCTCTGCTATTAGCTAAGACTTTAGTTCCTGAGAAGCTCAGACTCCTATTAGTAGAGAATAGCAGTAGGATTGCATATTAGTTTTATCCCCATGAATATGGTGATAGACAAACTACTAGTACATTTGGCTACTTTAGCGGAAGTGCTTGAAGAATATATACATTGTTAATGTGGATAACAGTGTTTCAGGCAATGACTTACTGCATATACCATAGTGGTCTCATAAAGTGATTGCTATTGCCTAGTGACATAGTAGCCATCGTAAGGTCTTAGCACCACACATTACATATTTGCAGTGATGGCGATGTAAACAAACTGTCCCTCAAGAAGAGCCTCAGGTGGGTCCTTCAGGAGGAATTCCAGAAGGCAGCATTGTTATCTTGGGAGATGACAACTCTCTGTGAGTTATTGACCACGAAGACCTTCCAGTGGGACAGGAAGCAGAGCTGGAAGACAGTCGTTAATGATCCTAACCCTGTGAAGCCTAGGCTAAAGTGTATGCGTGTGTGTTAGTTTTTAACAAAAAAGTTTAAAAAGTAAAAATTAAAAAATAGAAAAACCTTATGCAATAAGGACATAAAGAATATTTTTGTACAGCAGTACAATGTGTTTGTGTTTTAAGCTATTATTACAAGAGTCAAAAAGTTTACAGAGTGAAAAAGTTACAGAAAGTTAATTTATTGCTGAAAAAAGAAAAATATTTAAGAAATTTAGTGTAGCCTAAGTCTACAGTGTTTATATAGTCTACAGTAGTGTACGGTAATATTCTAGGCCTTCACATTCACTCACCACTTGCTTGCTGATTTACCCAGAGCAACTTCTGATCTTGCAAGCCATTCACGCTAAGTGCCACGCTTGCCCTATACAAGCATACTATTTATTATCTTTTGTACTGTATTTTTACTGTACCTTTTCTATGTTTAGACATGTTTAGATATACAAATACTTGCTATTGTGTTACAGTTGCTTATAATTACAATTGTATTGTAACAATAACATGCTGCACATGTAGCCTAGGGGAAATAGGGTATATTATATAGCCTAGGTGTGTAGTAGGCTGTACCATCCAGGTTTGTTTAGGTATACTGTGATCTTTACACAATGACAAAATTGCCTAAGAACATATTTTTCAGAATATGTCCCCATTGCTAAGGGATGTGTGACTGTATTTTAAGGTCATAAGTTTTCATTAACATTTCCTAATATGAGTGGTAATAATTTTACCTAATCTAAATATTTGCCTAATTTTATTTTTTAACATTTATTTTCCCACAACTTACCCTCTTGGATTATTAACTTAAACTGTAATCCCACCCATTTCTTATTTAGCAGCCTTATATGTTTTTAATGATCACCAGTTTGTAGTCAATTTATTGGCAAACAAAAGACAGGATCTAAGTGGAGAGAGCCGTGGGATGCACCAGAAAGATCAGTTTCCTCATCCGTAAAAGGTATGAACTGATGAGGTTTAGGATTGAAGTTTTTGTACCGTGGGTGATGGAACACTCCTTGGAATTTTTATCACTGGGAATGGCTCTTGAAGCAGAATCACCAGGAGGAGGGGATATTAAAACACAGATTGTTGGGCTCATTTCCAAAGTTTTTTTTTATCACTAAGTCTAGGGTGGGGCTGGAAAATTTGCACATCTAATAAGTTCCCAGGTGAGGCTGATGCTGCAGGCAGTGAGACCAGACTCTGAGAACCACTGGTCTGAGGAACGTAAAATAAGATTTGTTGGCTACATGGGGATACTTTTGATGCCCTTAACTTTGAGGCCATTAATCAAGCAGAAGATTAAGTAAGAAAAGCTAAAAGTAACAACTTCTAGAAAAGTCCTTGAGCTATAAAAATTGGAATTATTTTGAATCTTGCACATTCCACCATGTCCATCTTTTACTCATAGGTTCCATTCTCTGTTGGCAACTCTGACTGCTTATCAGCTATTGATCTCATGTAGAGACTAAAGTGCAGAGTGGCATAAAACTTTAAGAAAAAAATCAACAACATTCCACAATTCATGTGGAAAATTCTTTTCACTATAAATAAACACCAATGAATTTTTTTTTCCAAAAATTCTTTAGAGGGAGGGAAAAATTCACACAAAGGAATTTTATGTATTTAAACCCAGATCTTAAATCTTAGTTTTAAGTTTGCAGTGTACACTTTTGTCTACCTTTACCTGACATCTGTTACAGCAGAAAGTCTGTCTTCCTAAGTATTTAAGCAAGTGCTAGGAATGCTGTCGCTTCAAAATGAATAATAAACAGCCATGATAAATGGATGTTGTGGGTGACATTAGTAAGACATTTTCGATATTGCAGGAAGAATCATGCTGGAAGATAAATAGATGCATTTATTTATACTATTGTTAGGAACTTGAACTTCTAACGCGTGGAGCAGGTGTTCAGTCTATTTTGCAACCACCTGACAAAACTCCTTTGTTTTCTTGTTCCTCTGTCTGACCCCAGAAGGTAGATGTTCCTCAAGTTTCTGCCTTTTCTCTTTGTTCCTTGATCTCTCTATTTTTCTCTTAGTGAACTCTTCCACATGGTTTAAATTATTATCTCTAGAGGGGATGATTACATGGTCCAATCCCTCCTCCCCCAAATTGAATCTTCATTTCCAACTGCCTGTAGGACATCTCCATCTGGATGTGCTTCAGGCAACTCAAACCACCTGCCTGTAACAGGACTTAGTGCTTCTCCTTCCCAGCTCAGTTTCTCCTCCTAATATTTCCTTCTCCCTGAATATCAGTCACGTTATTTGCTTCACTAAAATCTCTCTTTTTATCATCCCACACATCCACATGATTCAGCCTCTGGTATATCTCTCTGACAGGAATATCTTCATTTTATCTTCTACTGACAAAACTATATCTTAGGCATCCAGTGCTGCCATTCAGATTGTTACAGCCTTTTAACAGGTTTTCTCATTTTCAGTCTTTCTCTGCTGGAACCCATGTTAAATATCATTGCAACACACATTTTCCCAAAGATGGTGTCACTGATCACGTCATTGCCCTGGTCTAGAAGCTTTCGTGACTCCCATTATGTAATGAGATACGTTCAGACACTTTATCCTGCCATTCCCAAATTTCTAATACATAGCCCCAACTTCCTTTCTCATTTTTCTCTCCCACAGTTCACTGTTGAACCCTCTCACCCCAGTGGTGTAACGCCTTTAAATTCAATCTTTTGTTTGTGTTAGTCCTCTTCCTTTGTGTCATCTTCTCCTTTCTCTAAATTGAAATCTAGCGCACTTTTTAAACATGCATAAGAACTACATCTTCCCAGAAAAGTGTTGCTTGATTCAACCCAATCAACATCAGCTTTTCTTCCTTTTCTCTCCTACGTTACTTTATGGAGCTTTCACATGCTGACTTGTGCCTTATTCTGGTGGTTGTGATGGTGTGGAACCTTATTTGTTGGATCCTGGACTCCCAAATCCTGAGGGACATCTATGGGCATAATATTGAGGTGCATACTACTGGCAAATGCATGCTGTTTATAATCCATCAATATTTGAGGGCCCTCTCATGGCCAGGCATTGTGCCAGACATTAGGGCCACACTAGTTCTAGATTCTCATGGAGCTTATGTTATAGAGGAGGGACAAAGGCAAGAAATAAACCAACATGGATTGTGATTTGTGCTAATAAAAAAACAAAGTAATATTTAAGAGAGTTGTGGGGCTAGGCTCAGTGGCTCATGCCTGTAATCCAAGCACTTTAAGAGACCAAGACAAGAGGATTGCTTGAGACCAGAAGTTTAAGACCAGCCTGGACAAAATAGCGATACCCTATCTCTAAAAAAAATTTTTTTTTTAAATCAGCCAGGTGTGGTGGTGTGTCTATAGTCCTAGCTACTCAGCAGGCTGAGGCAGAAAGATCACTTGAACCCAGGAGTTCAAGACTGCAGTGAGCTATAGCCACTATCCCAGCATGTGTGACAGCAAGACCCTGCAGTCTCACCGAAGAGAGAGAGGAAGAGAATGTGTGAGATGTGTGTGGATAGGAAAGGTTTTCCTGAGAAGGTGATATTTAAAGTGATACCCCAAGAATGAAAAAAAGCCAGCTAGGCAGAGGCCTGGGGGAAAATGTTCTAAACTGAGGAATAGCACATGCAAATCCATGCAGCAGGGATGAGCTTGGTATGTTTGAAGAAGAGATGAAATACCAGTAGGGTGGAGCATAGCCATAAATGAAAGTTGTATGAGATGAGATTGAAGGAATTAGATTATATTGGGACTTGCAGACAATAGGTGAGAGTTTAAATTTTATTCTAAGTATTCTGTTAGGCCATTTTTACTGCTATAACAAAATACCATAGACTGGGCAATTTACAAACAACATAAATTTATTTCTCACAGTTCTGGAGGTTGGGAAGTCCAAGATCAAGCTGCCAGCAGGTTTGGTGTCTGGTGAGGGCCCAGTCTCTCACTGCAAGATGACTCCTGTTGCTGCATCCTCTAAAGAGGAGGAATGTTGCATCCTCACATGATGGAAAAATACAAGGGCAAGAGAGTGCTCCCTTCAGCCTCAAGCCCTTTCATAAGGGTGCTAATCCCATTGATGAGGGCAGAGCCCTCAGGACTTAATCGCCTCCCAAAGGCCACATCTCTTAATACTGTTGCACTGATGATTAAGTTTCAACATAAATTGTGGAGAGGCTATCATCATTCAAACCATAGCAGTAAGACAGGAAACAATTAATCAGTTTAAAGTCAGATGATGCTTTGTGGGAATGGAGTTACAGTGGCACAAGAGAAGAAGTAAGCAAACTGTCATCCTAAAGTGTTGACTCCAAAGTGTTATTTGGAGACTCTAAGTTGGGTAAGCAGGCTGGCCTGTAGTTGGTTCTCAAAAATGCTTTTTGTTCCTTGCTCTAGGTAAAAGCAAGTCAAGTCATCCCCTTGGATTCCTTCCCCCTTGGCTTATAAACTACTTTGGTCCTTGATCTTATGAATCCTATAGCAAAAAAGTTCAGGAAAGAATAACTTGAAAGATAAGAAGCTCAAGGACTATTTTACTTTACCAATGGCATGGGTAAACTTTCAAAAGAGGGACGTTCTAAAAAGATAGGAAGTCCAACATGTCCAGGTTACGTGGACCCTACAGTTTAAATGTCTTTACTCATAAATCTGTAGCTTCTGTGACCACAGCAAAGCTACATACTCTAGGAAGAAGGCCAAATAGTGATTCTGGCTATGCCCTGTGTCAGCCTCCCTTCTCAAAGATGGACAAAAGAGCATCTTGAGTTCTTCATAGGGCCATTCAATTTATTATTGCATTTTTTTAGGAATGGCAGGTATATAATATAAAAGGTATAATATAAATTTTCTAAATTGAGCCAATTATTTTTTTAAGCCACTGTCTTTAATCAGAGACTCAGAGGTAGTCACACTCCAGAGTTTTTACACTGTTAGTAGAATTCCCTCCCTACTGTCTTTTTTGCTCAGCCATTTTTTCTCTATAAGCTACTGGCCTTGTTGTGTAACGCACTGGAATAATCCTTTTTCAAAATTTTAAAGGATATAAAACTATCTGGGGACTCATTTGTCCCTTTAGAGTTTACTTTTTAGACTTTTTCTTGTTCTGAGTTTCTGAGTCTCAGGACTGCTTGGGACATTTTATTTGACTAAGTAATCTGGTAAGATTATTGGTTTGTTAATAAATGGCAATAATTTAATATATCATCTTTCCCAGATTAAAACAAATGTTATAGCCATCGTGGCCTTAAAACACGGAATAGTTAATGAATCATAGTATTATCTGACATAGCACTGTTTATTTTCCTTCATCCATATTCTTGTACCTATGCTAGAATCAAAGATGAATGAGGAATAGTCTATGACTTTAAAAGATCACAGTGTGGACTGTAGTAAAGTCTCAGGGAAGAGAAAATTAAGGATTGTTATCCAATGCTTAATCCCCTCTGTAGAGTTTCTGCCAAGTGGTGATCCAGCTTATCTTGGAAATCCCCCGCGGTGGTGAACTTCTTATCACTCATGGCAATCAGTGCCATCTCTGGGGAGCTAATCCTTAAAACAGGTAAAAATCTGTGTCTCTGGGTTTACCCGTGAATCCCACATCTAACTCAGGAACTTCAAATGCCTACAGAGGTTTGGCAGATAATATACGTGAATTAAGTGAGCCGGGTATTAAATTTAAAAAGTTCAAGTATTATAATAAATGGCATCTGGCACGTGACCACATGTAGTGAAGACAATCGGTGGTGGCAGGGACTGTGGTAAACTGAAGAGCATGCCACTTTTCAGCTCTCATTTGTTGTTTCTTTGAAGAAATGTGGGTCAGCTATTCTGATTGTTCTCAAGAAAAACAGAATTTGGAACTTTCATGTGTCATCTGATCATTAAATTGGCAATGGATTCAAAACCTTTAAAACATTCTGTGGGCCAACACTTTGAGAGACAAGCAACACATCTATAGCTAGATTTGGCCTGTGAGCCATTAGTTTTCAACCTTTTTTCTAAGCCCCACAGCTATGAGGAAGAAATCCACGTTCTCTTTCACTTGACAGCTCATCAGGTATTTGAGGGCAGCAATCACTATTGTCCCTCATCACAATCATCTCTGTGATTTTTTCCCAACTTAAAGCAAGCACTTCAGCCAAACTCACAGGATATTCTTGACCTAATCAACAAACACCTGCCATTAAATAACCGTGATTGGGTGAAATCCATACAAGAATTATGAAAAGACTCAAGAGTGATATTTGGAAAGCATTTGCCAAACTGTGTTTCCTACCTTTATAAAGAGTTGCTCTTCCAAAAGACTGTCACTGCACCAATATAAATCCAAATCTTACTGAATGGTGGAAATTTCAGGCTGACAGGGAAAGTATTTGAGGAAAGATTTCCTCAAATCATTCACCAATTCTATTTACATATGATTTTAATTAGAAAAATGCCTAGTCCACTGTCTGTTTTTTACAGTGTGTCCAATAAATGTTTATTCCTGTATTGTTGTTCTCTATTTAACTCCCCACTGAGGCCCACTCTCTGCCCTTATGTTCCCTGATTTGGGACATGGAAGGCTGACTTCTCTGGACCCCAATGCCCAAGCTCCCTTGCCAATGGTGTCCAGTAGGGTTTGGCCAATGGAGAGGACCATAAAGATATGAGAGAGCAGAAGGACAGAGAGGCCAAGCTATTTTTTCCATATTCCCTCCCTACTTTGAATTCCCATCTCTGATAGGAGCTATGTCCCTGTATCATCTCAGATTCCACCAGAGAGCCTCTCTGCCATGGTACCCTGGTGGATGTGAGATCATACAGAGATACAGAGACACAGCTTTCACTGGGCTTCTGTGATGCTTATTTTATGCTTTTACCTCTTTGACCCCAAAGGTGGTAATGGCTTCCCAACATTGCTGATGTCTGAGTGCCTCAAAATAGCTTGCTTGTTCCCTTAGTCTTGCCAATAAGTACCTCTGGCTCTTGATTTGAAATATTTGGGGTGAATTTCTTATTCTGTAGTGTCCCCTGACAGATACAGTCTCCTTCCCTTTCTCCTTAGCCCTATGATGCCATCTCTCCATTTCTATTTATATTAATGTTAGGAACTCATCTCTAAAGAAAAGTGTTTAAATACATGGTTAGGAATATTCACTCATTTTTTTTGTTTCACTGTCTTGGTGAGTATCATGATCTTCTTGGATAAACCACTCTTCACAGAACCATCTTCTTCTTTTTCAAAATTACGTATTTTAATTTGCTTCTTATTTGGACCTTACATCTCTTTTTTTCAAATTGGTACTGACTGATTAACACTATGGTGCTCGAATGGTGGTGGTGTTCTCCAGGGATTAGGGGGTTGGTGGGGGTAGACTCACAACTGAGGGACCCAGTGAGCATTGTGGAGGGGAGGGGCATACCTCTAACCCTTGCTAGAGAGAGGCAAAGATATAAAATGTAACCTAAATGTTTGTACTCTCATAATTTCCTGAAATAGAACCATCTTTTAAAGTACCGAGAACCACCACACCAATCCATAAAGTACAAGAACATCTTAATGAGTATATACAGATAGCCTGCCATCTCTAGCACACTCGGGTACAGCCTCTAAACCTCCAGAAATCTTAGCTCCGACTAGTTTCTGAACCAGACCTGACCTCCCAGGGTGCATTGGAAGCTTTATTCTCACCAGCAGGATAGATCCAGAATTAGCCTTACTTTTCTGGTGAGCTTAAAGAGATGCCTACCAAACCCAACCTTTACTGTAATTTCTGCACTTTGGGTCTGCTGCTTTAGATTCTCATTTCATGCCTGGGGACTTCTTTGAAGTCACACAAACTTCTCAGAATCATAGTGCTGCCAACCTACCTGATCTGAAGTATACAGGACTGGGTGGATCCTGGATTCAAGTTTCTCAGGGCACTGGAATTTGGTCCTCTGTCCCTCTAGCATCTTAGTCCCCTGGCTTAGGCCACACCCAATTTCTTCTTTCTTTTCCTTTTCCTCGTGCCTGCCAATTAAGATCCTAAACTGCCTTGGGAAAGTATCTGAACTAGTTATGACAGTAAAATATAACAGGTCATCTTCTGCAAAAAAAAATTTATGAGTATTAAATGTCAGGGACCAATAAACATAGCAGTACAGCCAGTCCCACAACTGTAAAATTCACTAACAAGTAATTAGGGAGAGATGAGCAGAGGTTTTACATTTAGAAATTCAGAACACCTCTTAGTAAAATGCATTTTCAAAACAATATGGGTTGTAAAATCTGCACTAATAATTATAATATGGTCTTATCTTTAAAGCACTTTCTAAGTACTAATTCTCCCAGCATGCTTCTAAAATATGTATCATTACCAAAGGTATGTGCCAGACTGAGTTATTTTTAAAACAAATTGGTATAATGAATAAGCATTCTGTTTTTACCTTAATATTTAAATTGGATTTTTTGATTATCATTTAAAACAGCAAAATCAAGACAATTAAAGTTTTATTCATTGTATTAGGAAAGGATAGGTCATAGGCAAACATTTTGTAATGCTGTGATGTCCATTTCTTTTATGTTGTACATTCCCACAAAGTGATCAATCAGCAATAATGGAATTGTTGTCCCCCATGGAATATTTGGCAATGTCTGGAGACATTTTTGATTGTTATAACTTGGGAGAAGTTGTGTATATGTTACTGGTATCTAGTGGGTAGAGCCCAGGAATATTGCTAAGTACCCTACAATGCACAGGACAGGCCCCTACAACAAAGAATGATCCAGTCTAAAATGTCAATAATATTGACATTGAGAAACTTTGCCCTAGGGAAAAAAGGATCTTATTTTCTGATTCTGCAGCCTGTTTGCTCCTGATCCTCTCTAACCCCCAGACTAGGGCTAGTATTTTGCCAACTTTCAGGTCATTTCAACTAAAGGAAATTTTTACTCAGATTTCTTCAATCTTACTAAGTAGTCACTATGCATATGGTACTATCTGCTCAGTAGAATGGAGAACTGAGATATTCTTCAGGATCTCTCAATCACAATATATGTGTGTTTAGGAGAGAAAATTGTTATTTGAAACCAAAACTGACTGTAGCTGCCTTTCCTGCTATGGGAAGAAGGAGATGGAGAGAATAGATGCTGGCAGCATCATCCTTCTCCTTGGGAAAGTAAATCCCTGTACTGTTTCCTTCACTTTACAACAACGTACTGGGGAGAGAGCTAGGTGAGCCTGAAATTTTAAAGATGTTGTTATAATAATTCTTCTGTGTCACTGAAGGTGAAGAGCTGAAGAGATGGCCTTTTCGTTTAACTGAGGACATGAGTGAGTGTTGGGATTTGCACAGGGTGGCCTTGAGTGAGGTTATCTTGCTCAGTATAATAGAACAGGGGTTGCCTTTCTGAGTTGGGAAGCCCAAGGCTGAGAGATCAGGAAAATAACAAAGCAAGAAAAGGTACACAAAGTCTAAAGGAAGAGGAAGGATACCAATCAATATTGTAGGCACCTAGGGAAGGTTGAAAAATGTGGCTAGCGGGAGATTCTTCACAAAGCGGGGACTCTAAATGGCTTCAGGGGAATAGGCATTTCTAATAGTCTGTTCAGGTTGTTTTTCTGTAATATAAAGCCCTGAAAACTTTAGTAGAGTTGTCTATATGCACAGACACCATCACGTTATGTGAGTGGTTTTTGGTAATGTTAAAGAAAAGGAGCTGAGTTCTATATATGAATTAGTGTAGTATAAAGACGAGTCTACCTGGGACCATCAGACTTCAACAGCTATAACGTAAGGACTAGAACTGAATGCAATAAGGAAATTGTAAATCCCTGCCAACTTGAAGAAATTTTGGGAAAGGCAAATGAATTACAATAGAATGGAGAGGTTAGGTGATACAAATTAATTTTAGTGGGATCACCAAAAATGAGGTTACTTCAGCTGAATCTGAGTAACACATAATATATTAGAAAATGCTTAATTCCAAGTAACAGAAATGTAAGTTGAACTGGCTTAAGAAAAGGGGGAATTTACCATTGTAGATAACTGGAAAACCCAAGAGGTTGCATCTATGGGTACTGACACAGTCAAGGGGGCTTTGACTGTCTCCATCTTGTCACTTTTTCCTATGACAACTTCATTTTCAGGATAATTCTTTTCATGTGCCAGCAGCAATGGTTCCTGCTCACTCCAGGCTTCCAAGCAATGGTTATTATTATCTTAAAAGGAGAAAGGATTTATTTTCTCCAGTGTTCATGTAAATCTTTCCAAAAGGATGCTAATTAATCTTATTTGAGTTTGTTTTCAACCCTAGATCAATCTCTGTGCCTGGGGGCAGCATATTTCAACTGGCCATGGTGGGTCATGTGCTTGCTCTCTTGGCTGTGGAATGGAACCATGTGATTGACAGGCCCACCAGGTGTAGGTTGGCCTGTTTCCAAAAGGCAAAGTTACTGAAGAGGCAAAAATGTCATGGATGCCCACTGATCACAAATTACTCAGATCACTTGATGATTTCGTGCTACAATTTCATTAAAGTAATTCTGTTTTTAGTATACTGAGTGTTGTAGAGCCAGATATATCTGCACTAAAACAGATTTTTTTTTTCTTCTGGGAGAACCCTGTAATTGGAGAAACTTTTCCCCTTTCATATGTTTCAATCTATGATTCTTTACTTTTACTGTGCATCAGAATCACCTATGGAGATTTAAAAAGAAGAGATGCTGTATCCTATCTCAAAACATTCTGATTTAATTAATCTTGGGTAGAGCTTAGGAATTGGAATTAAAAAAAAAAACTCCTTATTATATTGTGGTTAAGCAGTAGTGTCCCAGGACTCCTGTATTAATATGCAGATAGTTCTGAAAGAGGTAACTAATGCTGTCTGAATTTGATGGGCATGTTTTCCACTGGGACAAGAATGTGAGTGGAGTGGTGGCCAAATGAGAATAGAAGAGACGACAAGTAAATGTTGAGTGTTAGGGTAGAGTGCAAAGGTGGAGGAAGCTGGGTGCTGCTGAGGATGGCAGGCCTGGGAGTGGTGGCACACTGCAGGGAAGGACTCTAGGACAGCCAGATAGGCTTCAAAGGGCACTTATGTCTTCTCACTTCATGTCCCAGTTCTTAAAACAGGATTATCAGAATGTCCTGCATTGGGCTAAAATAGCTGGGCATTTAGACCTCAACCTTTCTCATTCACCAGGTGGGGCTGCTGCAGGAAGAGTGTTACCTTGAGCAAGGCAGCTCTTTGCAGCTAAGACAGATATTGAAGGCACTGACAGTTCCCTGCAGCTTGGCAACAGTTCTCTTCTTAATGGGACATACAGGCGCACATTGTTGAATCTGGAGTGCTAATACTCTATTGAAGATTTTTGCATATGAGTTCATGAGAGATGCCAGTTTTTCCTGCCTCCCTCCGTTCCCCCTTTCCTTTCTTCTACTTCTCTCTTTGTCTGATTCTAGCATCCAGGTAACACTGGTGTCATACAATGAGTTGGGAAGTGTTCCTTCCTCTTTTATTTTTTGGAAGAGATTATGTAAAATTTCTTATTTTGGAGCTTTTAAATTATAAACTCAAATTCTTTGATGGTTATGGCCCTATTCAGATTTTTTATTTAATATTGATTGAATTTTGGTAGTTTGTAGTTTTTAATTGGTCCATTTTTTTCTAATTGATAAATTTATGAGCATAAAACTATTCATAATATCCCCTTTTTGTTTTTTTAACACTGCAAGATCTGTAGTGATATCCCCTGTTATATTCCTAATATTGGTGATTTATGTCTTCTCTTTTTTTAAATTTTTGTCTGTCTCACTAAAGGTTCAGTTTCATTGTTTTGGTTTTTCTCCTGAAGATCCAGCTCTTTGATTTATTGATTTTTCTCTCTTGTTTTTTCTGTTTTCAATTTTATTTATGTTCTTCATAATTTTCTTCCTTCTATTTGCTTTGGTCCTATATCGCTCTTTTTCTAATTTTTTTCTTAAATTTTTTTCTTCAAATGTCTATCACCATTTTTATATTTTAAAAAAGTTTAAGAAATAATGTCAATAATTTTATCAAGGAAGTGAGGATTATGGAGAGTAAGAGGTATTTAAATGAGAAGAAATTGGAAAAACTGATTTTTTCCTGAAACTTCAAAGCCATTATTACAATTACCAAATATTATAAGTTTTTCTAATTTTTTGAGGTAGGAACTTAGATTAGAATTTTCTAATTAGAAATTAGATTAGATTTGAGACTTTTCCTAACTTTAATGTAAGTGTTTAATGCTATGAATTTGCCTCTCAGCACTACTGTGGCTATGTTCCATAAAATTTAATATGTTGTGTTTTTGTTTTTATTTAGTTATTTGTATCTTTATATTTTTTGAGACTTCCTCTTTGACTCATGGATTATTTAGAGGTGTGTTGTTTAATTTTCATAGTTTTAGAGATTTTTCTTGTCTTGCCATTTTTGGTTTCTCATTTGATTAAATTATGTTCAGAAAACACACTCTATGATTTCAGTTCTTTTAAATTTGTTGAGTTTTTTTTTTTTTGACCCAGATATGTTTGATCTTGGTGAATGGCCAATGTACGCTTGAAAAATATGCTGTTGTTGGATGGAGTGTTCTGTGTCAAATAGCTACCATTGGTTGATTATATTTTTCAGATATTCTACCTTCTTGCTAGTTTTCTGTCTAGCAATTCTATCAGTTGCTATGAAGGGATACTGAACAATTTGTCAAGTAAAAAATGCATATATGAAACATGCATACATATGTTTGCACACAATTCCGGGGACTTTCTAACCTTCACATTGTTCTTGTAGGACATTAGTCTCTGGGTAAACCTCTGGTCTTGATAGAGCTTTTCTCACTCTTTCCTGTCAATCATCAATTATAATGTAACAGGTGCGAAGTATATGCCCAGAATCTTGGTATATATCAATTCCATTGAAGTTAATAAATGTCAAGCAGACCAATTGATCAAGTGGTGAGGAGATAAAGATGTGGTCTACATCAGTTAGATATTGCTCCATAACAAACCATTCCAAAATTTTGAGGCTTAAAACAATAAATATTTATTACTACTTACAAGTCTGTGGTTCAGCTGGATGGTTCTTCTTGTCTCAGCTGGACTGTTAATAACTCATGTGTCTCAGGTTAATTGTGTGTTAATTGTGCTCCACTAATATTGTCGGTGCTCTCTCAAGTATTTGAGAAGTTTGCTAGACATTCACTCGTCATTGTTATTGTTCTCAGCTAGGACAATGTGGATCTTCTACACATGGTCTCTTATCTTCCAGTGAGCTAACCCATGCTTATTGTGTGACAATGGTGACGGTTTTGAGATTGAGAGTGCAAATATGTCCTTGAGGCTCAGAACTGACACACTGTCACTCCTACTATATTCTTTTGGGCAAAGTCTAGTCCACATTAAAGAAATGAGGACATAGACTCCTCTTGATGAGAGGATCTGCCAAGTCATATTGCAATGAAAAGATACAGTATGGACATTAATTGGGCCATTAATGCAATCAATCTTCCACAAGGCCCTTTTGCAATCACTCTTGCCCAGATTCCTTCAGCTAGTATATTTGGAAGTAACTTGGTTTTCAATTAAGCTTAATTTAAAAAGCTTTCTGTTACTTAAAATGATAAAGAAGTCTGTGAGATTTTGCTCTGCATCTTAAGTAAGTCAGATGTTGTTTTCTTTATTGTAGATAACTTCTTTTGTTATCATATGTTAATAGGAATAAGACTAAACAAAGAGGGAGGATGGGAGGGAGGAAGAGATAGACAAATGGAGAGAGGGAAAGAGGAAGGCAGAGAGAGAAAGAACAGCTTTGTATTATAAAATCCAGACGCTTCATATGGATTTTCAGGGCACTTGCTGTAGTTGTTCATTCTGTTAGACAGAATAGGCCTCCACTTGTTACTTCAAGATAATCCTGTCAAATGCAGTGGCTCTGTTGGAAGGCATTGAAATTATTATTCAACATTGCTAAAACACTTTATGTTTGCAAAGTGTTTTTATAATCTCCTTTATTTTTGTTTTTCTCTGAGTAGCTTGGCATTTTTACTCTTGTTTTATAGCAGAGTAATGGTGGTTAAGCATTCTCCCTACTGCCATCCCTTCAATAATATCATAGAGCCAGACTGGCCTTTGAGAGGTCATGAGATAAGGAAACCTTGGGGGGGGGGGTCTTTCATTTGTTTTCCGCAGAAAAGAAGGTTTGGAGACTCTGTAATGTTCCTTGGAAACCTCATTTCAATATTTTGTCACCGTAGTGGGTAAGTCCTTCTTTATGTACGATCCTAATACCCTGTCATTTCTTCTTGTTTAGTTTTATAAGGATCTATGTTCAGCATCTGCCTAAGGACACCATTAACTTTCTAAAATTGTTAGAAATTTCTAGTGATAGTTTCTTAATGCAAACATTGATGTAAGAGGCAGAGCAAAACAACATCTAAAGGCCAGATAAATCAGATTGAAAAACTGGTGTTCGTTCATGTAGTCATTCAATCAATCAAATACCTTCCATGTGCCATGTACTGTTCGAGCCCTTGAGGTGATAAATAGGACATTCCCTTCCCTCAAGAGCTCACAATCTAGTCCAGGAAAAACAGACTTGTAAATAGATAAATTGCTATATTCTGTCACAGGTAAACAGTGAGTTACTGTATATTCTGTTATCCATGTTATTTTAAACTGAGCATTCTGAGGACAGAGAGGGGTTTTAGATATTCTGATCTATTCGGATTTGCCATATGCCCTAGTTAGATGGATTGGGTCTTCCCTGCATGGAGACACTGTTTGCTCTTTCAGCCAAAATTATCTGTTGAGTTCTAATTCCTTTGGTTTAAGACCTAGTACTAGATTTGTGAGTTTTTACCATAGTAAAGAATAAGATTATTCACAGTGTATTTAAAAAAATCATACTATTTTAAGAGCAATGGAAGAACATGTCTTTGAAGAATGACCTACCAAAAGGTTGAGAATTTGTAAATCAGGTTTCTATGGATAAAAGAAATTGGACAACTTGGTAATATAATAACCTGGAACAATTGGGCAGTTGGCAGAGGTTGGCCTGGCTAGGGCAGGTGTTTCTGTTTTATTTGCATAACTGAGCCTGGAGTGAAGTTTCAAATGGAGAAGTCTCAATAAATAATGCAGTTCTCCCATGCAGATTTTGTAACAGGCTTCATGACTAAAAACTTTCTGCCATTAAGAGGGTAAACAGTAAAATGAATATGTGAGCAGAGATTAGGTGAAATCATTAATTGAATTCCCTAACTATGCCCAAGAAAACCCTGCAAATAAAGTGTCACAGGAATATAAACCAGAGATGAAGTAGAGATATTTGCTATTAATTCCTTTGTCAAACAAAGGGATAACTTACAGAGGAAAGTTAGTGTTTTGGATGAAGTGGGGAGAAGGAACCACTCAAACACAGATTCTTCATTACTTCAAGGAATGTACTATCTGAGATGCTCTATGAAAATATGTTCACGTATCATCTTGTTTCCACCACGTGGTGGAGGATGTTCAATGCCTGGGACTAAAGTTTCTGTCAATGGAGACACTAATTTGGGGGTTTCTCAGATTCTATTTACTGTAAAGAGGTATAAGGTGTGTATAAAAATCAGCATCTGAGATTTACATGTTTTAATTCTGAATTCAATTACTTATAATGTTGGATATTATCATACCGCAGAGCCAGTGTGGGGCACTAATTTGTTGGCCTAGTCTAGAGAGACAGGTCTGATTTCTGAGTGCATTAGTGAGGACAGGCTAGGTTATGCTAGTATAACAGCATTCTTCCAATCTCAGGGATTTAGCACAAAAAGTATTATTCCTTGCCTCCTTTTGATCATGGAGAAAAGCAGGTATAGTGGTTTTTCTGTGGGAATCTTTCCAGTACTCTAAAGATAGTTAACATGCAAAAATAAAATTTAGGAAAACTGCAAAAGTATGTTTTTATTCTAGCTTCCACTTTGGCAATCTTAGCATTAGATAAATGAAGGTACTTTTGGTTCTTCTCCAAAATAGAAGGCATGTTCCTTTGGCAAGTTTTTCCATTCTCATATTTTAGCTGAATGAGGTTGGGAAATAGAAAACGGTTTCATTTATTGCATCTAATGATAATTAAGGAGGATCTCATAGCATTTCTCAAAAAAAGTTAAAAACAAAATTATGGGAGATTGAAATTCATTCACACAAAGTGTGAAACCATAGAAAAAAGATTTTCTCCAAGTACTATTCATTAGCTCAGAAATTACTAAGTATGAGTTGTTGCTTTTTTCCCATTACTTAGTAATATTTAGAAACTCTTAATATTTTAGCTATATTATATTATAGTGACTAATTTGGCCTGGTGCAGTTGACATAAATAATGCAGTTAGCTTGATTTATGCCAAGTGAAACAACTGAAAGTTCTTTGTACATCAGAGTGAAGATCTTGCTCTTCACTCTCAACATTTTTGTGAACTCTGCTGCTTTGAGTTGGAGTCAATGCAGCGTTTCTCAACATCAGCACTATTGACATTTTGGGCGACATTGTTCTTTGCTGTAGGGAGCTGTCTTGTGTGCTGTAGGATGTTTAGCAGCATCCCTAGACTTTACACACTAGATGCCAATAGTACTCCTTATCTTGATCTCAGTTGTGACAACCAAAAATGTCTCCAGATACTGCCAAATTTCCCCCGGGTGAAAACTCCATCCTTGCCCCCACCTACTCAAGTTTGAGAACAGGGGTGGGTATCCAACTGAGTTGAAGGTATACAACATTAAACAAGTTACATTTTTTTTGATGAGATTTGAGAGAGAACAATTTGAATTTTTAATTATAGCAATAATAGGCCAGTTCCTTTTAAAATACAATTTCCCAATTCTATGTAGCAACCGTTTGTAGTGAAGGTCATAGAATTCATAAAATATCACAGCTGGAAAGGACCTGAGCAGTCATCTATTATACCCCCCTTTTTGACAAATGAGGAAATTGAGGCTCAGGAAGGTGATTTACCCAGGTTAGAGGCAGCCCATCGACATTGACAGCACAAGATAAATAGTACTGTCTTTCTAATGTACTTTGAAAGAATATTTAGACCTAATGATTTTCTCTGCTCTGTAATTTTATGCTGAAATAGTTTCTACAGAAACAGGGCCATAGTGCACTGGAATAATTTGACACCACTCTTAAAGAGACTCAGGAAAAAAAAGACATAGAGAAAACCAAGGTGGTTTTCATCAAAGGTCTATTCTTGCAGCCACTTTATCTGTATCCGGTGACTGTGGTCACAGGGCTGCAGCTCCCTCCCACTGGGGTTTTGAATTCATCTGCCCCATGCAGGTTTTTCTAAGCAAACAGGGATGTGGTGTGGATTATTAATGCTACTTTTTATGAAGTGTTTAACAGACACTATATTATTATGCATTTGCTGTGCACTTTAATGCTGTGAGCTGGAGTATTGTAATATTCACCTGAGAAAAAAATGGTGCCCAAAACCCAACAGGAGGAAAAAAACAGGAAGATGATCCCACTGGAGAAATAAATCTAACATCTTAGAGGTAAATATATGCTTGGTGCATTTACATTAGGGAGAATAACATAGAATCATAGAATTAAGAAATGGAAAGAACCCATGATAGCATTTGGATCAGGGAGGGCAAATATAGCATTTGGATCACCACATCCCTTTCCCATGCCATGACAGACATTATTACCCAATCTTGGCAATCTTGATGGACACAGGCTCATTATCCCTCTCCAGGCAGCACTCTAGGAAGTCTCTGCATTGATTGACATTGGCAATTAAATCTGTCTGTAATTTAGAGCCACCTTTCACCTTGTAGATAAACTTTCTGGGCTTCATTTTTAAAAAGGTAATTACCCTAAATCATGCAACTAGTCATTTGAAGTATTAAGAACCATAGTGTATATATGTTTTTTACTCCCTGGCTGTTATTTTCCCTTTCCACAAGGCTGGCAATTCTTTAGGGCACAGATTGCTGTCTCCACAGAGAAGACATATGATCAGGGAACCCCCATGTGCCAAGTACCTGTCAGGGTGACAACCTGGAGAGATGTATGGTTGCAGATCAAGTCAACTTTTTGGCACCAGAGAATAAGGAATGGCCTTGTCATAAGGAACCTGGTGGTCCAGGGTGACTCTGCAGCCACTTTACTTTGCTAAACAATGCTAGTTTTCAAATCTATGGACTGCATTGGGAGTTAGCAAATAGGGTAGATTATTAAAAATGTTCTGGCCTCCTCTCCTGATCATGTGGAGCCCTTTTTTGAAAGGGACAGATTTCTTATTAGGGTTTTCCAAAGAAACAGAATCAATAGGAGATTATATATGTATATGTGTGTACATGTGTATATATATATATATGATTTATTATAAAGAATTTGTTCATGGAGTTATGGAGGCTGAGAAGGCCTATGATCTGCCAGCTGCAAGCTGGAGAACCAGGAAAACCAGTGGTGTAGTTCCAAGGCCTGAGACTGGAGAGACAGGGGTGAAGATTCCAGTCTCAGTCTGAAGGCCTGAGAACCAGAAGTGCCCAAGGCAGAAAACTGATGTCTCAGGTCAAGCAGGAAGAGAAAGAGGTAAAGTCCTCCTTCCTTTGCCTTGTTGTTCTATTAGGGGATTGGAAGGTGCCCACCCACACTTTGTTGAGTCCACCAGTTCAAATGCTTATCTCATCCAGAAACACCCTCACAGGCACACCCAGAAATAATGCTTAATCTGAGCACCCCACTGCACATTCAAGTTGACATGTAAAATTTACCACCACAGGTACCGCACTTAATAGGGCAGGGAGTATTGCAAGGGCATCAAGAAGAAGCCAACTAACCAAGGTGCAGAAAGTAGAGGAAGCAGAGTTCTGGTTCCCTGGCAATGCCAGAAGGCTTGTTAGGAGGTTTTGGGGGTTTTTACTCCATGACATGAAGCTCTTTCAGCGCAAGTGCCCTTTGCATGATTGCTTTTGTCTGTTCCATCATCAATTACCCCATTCTTTCTCTGTTCTGAAAAACATTTCTTTGCCACATTGCTTTTACTTACTTACAGTTGGTTCCTTCATAAGCCTAGATTGCCATAATTCCTCACAGCTCTTACTCATTAACCCTCTCTCTACGTTTCCTTTAATTTTCCTCCTTCATTGTTAAGTACCTCATGCTCTCAGAATTTCCTGATTCAAAATTTCGAAGAAAGGGAATCTGATTGTCCTAACTGTACTGTAATTTAGGGGTTCTCAGAGTTTGGTCCCTTGACCAGCAGCATCAACATCACCCAGGAACTCATTAGGATTGAAAGTTATTAGTCCCTACCCCAGACCTACTGAATCAGGAGCTCTGGGGGTGGGGGCTAGCTATCTGTTTTAACAAGCCTCCGGTGATTCTAATGCATATTTGAGTTTGAGAACCATACTCTAACTGCAGGCGTTTGCATTAGTTACTCTTATGGTCAGGTCCCCACCTCTGGTCCCATAAGCTATTGAGGTTCCATGAGGGGGTTGGGTAGAAAAAAATGAGAGAGCAGATAATGACATAGTACAAAACGTGGTCACCCAGAGCTGTCCCTTCCTTGATGGCAAAGGCTGACATTTCTGGTATATCTTCTAAAACAGCGTAGGATTTAGAATTAAAATTTAGAAAGTCTTTGTTTTATCTCTGCCACTTGGAAGCTTTCTGATCAAAATCAAGTCTTTTTTCTCATGTAGCTTCACTGTCTTAGTCTGTTTCTATTGCTTGTAACAGAATACCTGAAACTGGGTAATTTATAAAGGAAAGGAATTTTTTTCTTACAGTTACGGAGGCTGAGAAATTCAAGGTTGAGCAGGCACGTTGGGTGAAGGCCTTCTTACTGGTGAGCACCCTCTACAGAGACCCAGATTGGCACAGAACATCACGTGGTGAGGGTGGTGAGTGTGCTAGCCCAGATCTCTCTTCCTCTTCTTATAAAGCCACCAGTCCCACTCCCATGATAACCCATTACTCTAGGGATGGATTAATGCATTCATGAGGGCAGAGCCCCCAATCACCTCTTAAAGGCCTCACCTCTCAATACGGCCACATTGGGGCTTGAATGTCAACATAAGTTTCAGGGAGGACAAACATTGAAACTGTAGCATTCACTTTATTCATAGGTAAAAGCAGTACTCGTGCTTGGGAATCTGTGCAAATTAAATTGTAGTGATAACTAATAACACTTAAATAGACTTTACAGTTTGTTGCACACTTACTCATATGTTTCTCAATTGGTGCCTCAGGTAAATGTATGTAAAAGTGCTTAGAAACTGCAATCTGCTGTAGAACTGTAGTTATTATGGCCATTATTTTTCCCAGGAAAGCTTGGGGAGGAAAGATATTTCCTGTGGCCCAAAGTGGCCCACACATGCAGTGACCATAGACTTGTCCTATGAATCTTGTAACTGCAGGATCTGATCACGTGAAGAGAATAACTTGCAGCCTTTGTTTCTAAGGCTTGAATAGTCCTGAATACAGGCAATATATTAATATAATCCCCGGCTATTTGCATTGACTTAGGACCTGGCACTTCTTTTACGGAAAGTATATTAACCACAAGCATTTTTCAGAGAACAATGTGTGGACCAAAAAAGTCATAACTTTGGTAATTTATCAAAGTTATATTCATGGTCTGATTTTAATCTCTCTAAATGAGTATCTTTGTATTCTGAGTTTCCACAGCATTTATAACTATTTCCCTTAAGTCAGTGGTTTTCAACATCTGGTCCTTGGACTAGCAGCAGCATGGGCATCACCTGGGAACTTGCTAGAAATGCGAATACTTAGGATACATCCCAGACCTACTGAATCAGACACTTTGGGAAGGAGTTCAGCAGCCTGTGTTTTAACAAGCCTTCTAGGAGATTTTGATGATGATATTTTTTAAGAATCATTGACACAGATCTTCTTGGTATTGCTAAGTATTTTTTGAGAGCCAGAATTGTGCCCGAATTCTTTCCATTATCTTCTACATGCTGCCTTGTACAAAGAAAGTGTTCGGTATCCATTCGCAGATTCCTGAGTGGTGGGGTAAGATGTAAAGAGTGACAAACTGGGGATCACTAGCTCTCAATTCAAGTCTTCTATTTGCTACCTAACAATTTGCTAGTGCTCTTGGACAGTTCAGGTGTCAATGTGTTAAAGTTGGGATGTTTAAGACTGCTTCCAGTGAGGCTTCTTGTTTTGGGGATGCTTGGTTAATGAATAAAAACCACCTGTCCAATCCACTTGAACCCTGAAGCCTGATCTCATATCTTGTCTCTCTCTCTTGAACCTGTGTCCCGTTGTGAACAAACACCCCATGTTTTCATACTTTCCAATGAGTGATCTCTCCACCTCTTCCTGTTTAAATGGAACCCTGGTCTTCCTGGAGGATACCACTTGCCTCACAGCATTCTTCCATAGGAGCTGCTCCATTTCCTCTCACTCCCACTGGCACCTTCACATGTTTCCACTCTGAGGCAAACAATAAAGATTACTTGGAAGCTCCCTCGTCCTCTTGGCAGCCATTCTCTACCACAATGAAAGTCATCTGCTGTAAGCAGTCCCTGGACATGGACTCAGTCACAATCCACTACCTCGCCTCAAATCCTGACATCTTCCTAGGAGCTCTCAGTGTGCTCACAGACCCCCCCCTTTTTATTTTTTACCTTTTTTCTATTTTGAGAGCCTTAAGCCTAGCACAGTCCTTGATTACAGAGTAAATGCTCAGTAATTTCTTGTTGTATCATGCTGAAGGAGAGCACATTATGAAGCTAGTTTAGAATCATACATGAGAAGAGTTTAAGCATTCTCAAAAAGGTCTGTGGTATAACTCAAATTCTAAAACAATGCCTTAGTCTTAACCTATCGATTTGAGGCTAAGTCTGGGTCTTTTTCTGTCTTGAGGATTCTTTCTCAGATTCACGTATTTACCCTTCTCACTGTCTGAACTTTTCAGAAGATTCTAAAACTATTATTTTTTCTTTATGTAAAACTCAGACATGAACATTATAAAGAAGTTCAAAAACATTAAATGTCCTATATTATTGGAATCTCTATAATTCAATTATGATGTTGGCTATTGTTTTTTGATAATTACTGTGTATCTACTATGAAAGTCTACTATTTTTAAAGCATGGTTTTTTTAAATCAGTTTTTTCTTTTAACCAATGTCCTTTGGCATTCAATAAGATGATTATGTAATTCTTCCTTCTTGGTATAATGATGTAATGCATTTTGTTAATAGATTTTCTACATTAAACCTCTATTACATCCCTGGGATAAACTCTAGTTGGTCATGAAGGATAAAAAATTTATTAAAGTATTGATTCCATTTTACTATAGTTTCTGCTCAGGGAATTTGTATTTTAATGTTAAAGAGATTTCATTTTCGACTGTACTTCCTCACAGAGAAATATCTTTTCAACTTTTTAAATATTGTGATTTAAAAATTCATGTTCATGATTTAAAAATGCAAATAATACAGAAGGATAGAAAATGAAAATTTTTCTCACTTCAAATATGCCCTAACTTTACCCCCGCCAGTATGAAAACAACTCTTAATCTTTCTAGAAGTTTTTATGCACAAAAAATTATCTTAAACTATGTGTAATCCGTTTAATACAAATGAAGTCATTTATTTTATGTATGCTGTTATTTTTAGTGAATATATTTTAAAAGTCTTTCTACATTGTCAAAAATAACTAAGAGGTACATAATATTTCCTCATATGATGTGGCCTCCTTTATTTAACAATGGTCTCTTATTGATGACCATTGAAGTTGTCCAAATTTTCAGTATTATAAGTAAATGATAACACACTTCTTTGTATACAGAGCTCTATATATCTACATAACATATAGGCAAAATTGTTTGAATTGGAATTGCTCTTAACATGATGGATATCACCAAGTTGCTCTTCAAAGAAGTTGCACGAGTTTGCACGGAGAAGTCATTTTTTTCTTGACATGAGAAGCAAATCCATGTTTCCCATTGTTGGGCAATAGTCTTATTTAAGTTTGGGAAACCTCAGGTCCAGCCTTCACCAAGCTCCCTGGCTGGCATTTGGAAGGCTTGTCCTTAAAAATCTTCTTGACTCCTTTCCTACAAGTTCTCTCTACCTTTCCTCTCCAGGATCATAATGGAAAAATTAGAGCCTTTATTTCTACTCATCTTATAGAAGAACCCTACCTCTGAGAACTTTTAATTTTAAAACTCTCCCCCACAGCCTCAAATATATTTTAAGCTCTTTAGTTTTTAGAGGGAAAATCATTTGCAGAAAACATTAAGGAAGAGTTGGTAGCAAAAATTCACATTCAGTCCTCATGCAGTTGTACTTTTAATAAAGTCTAAGGAAGTGCCCCCAAGTTGCTCCAAATTACAGCCTTGCTTCTTGCTCCCCAGAGGACAGTGTCACCAGGCAGCCTTTACTCTGCTAACTTCTGCCTGTTTTCCTGTCTCTGTTAACAATTAGGATGTTTCTGTTCTCTCTTAGTTCGCCTACTGTGCCCTCACTGCTCTGTTGACATGCTTTTTGTCTCCTCTTTTATCCTATCCTTTCCCTGCGGCTTTCTTTTATGAGTGAGGCACAGCCAGCCTTTTCCCTTCCTGTTGAAATTTACCCAGGGCATGTGTCCAACTATTTAACCATGGATATAAGAGCTATGGCCAGGACATTTTTAAAGTGAGTGAAGATTCTACCCATTTTTAACCATAAACTTTAGATTTTCCCCCTTTTAGTCCTTCAATGCCTCATTTTACCTGTTATATTTTGCTTATGTATGTGTATATGTCAGGTTGGCCAGGTTTCTGGTGCTCCTAAAGAAGCACAGTGGTAACAGCCTCAGTAGCTAACATCCACAAACTACATGGTAAAAGAAGACATCAGGCTCTGAGTCAGGCAGTCCTGCTTTGAATCTTACCTCTGTCTCTCACTAACTTGTCATGTGGTCTAACCCCACCTGAGTTTTAGTTTCCTCATCACTACAATGGAATGAATTATAGTATATCTATCTCATTGTCTAGTGAAACAGAACAGAGAACCCAGATATAAAATCATCCTCATATAGCCATCTAATCTTTGACAAAGCAGACAAAAACATATACTGGGGAAAAGAATCCTTATTCAGTAAATGGTGCTGGGAAAACTGGATAGCCACATATAGAAGATTGAAACAGGATCCACACCGTTCACCTCTCACAAAAATCAACTCACGCTGGATAACAGACTTGAACCGTAGGTGTGAAACTATTAGAATTCTGGAGGAAAA